>WOVY01004112.1:0-263098 GCA_013436015.1 Rhipicephalus annulatus
GACAGGGAGAGGCTGAAGGAAACCAGGCAGGCGGGGATGTGGATCGCTTGCGGTGCTGACACAACGCGCACGAGCCCACGTATTTGGCCACCGTTGTGGACAAGCCAGGCCAGAAGCAGCGCGTCTTGATGCGATCGTAGGTCTTGTGGAAGCCTAGATGACCGGCAAGCAATATCATCGTGGAATGCTTCCAAAACTCGAAGACGAAGGCAGCGGGGAAGAACTGGCACCCACTTGTTACCGGTGGGATGGTAAATGTAGCGCTTAAGCACACCGTCCTCAAGGCGAAATTGTCGAAGCTGGCGTCGCAAGCGGCTGTTGGGTGGGTTTAGTGACACCGCGAAGGCGATCAATGAAAGACCGACAGTAGGAATCTGCAGCTGAAGTGAACGTAAATCGGAGTTCGAAGATAGCTGCATTGGATCCAGCGATGCGAGCGATACGTGTTGTGAGGCAAGCTGGGTGTCAGAGTCATTCGAACGCGATGCGGTGGACGTATTGTCACGAGAGAGCGAAAGTGGGCACCGGGAAGCGGCGTCGGCATCATGATGACATTTGCCAGACTTGTACGTAACTGTAAAGTCGTACTCTTGTAAGCGCAGTATCCAGCGCGCAAGACGTCCTGACATATTCTTCATTGATGAAAGCCAACAGAGTGCGTGGTGGTCGGTGATGATGGTGAAGTGCCGACCGTAGAGATACGGGCGGAATTTCTGTATCGACCATACGATAGCCAGGCACTCCTGCTCCGTGATGGTGTAATTCCGCTCAGCTGTTGACAGAGTCCGGCTAGCGTAGGCCACAACCTGCTCTTTAGAGGTGGAATCACGCTGCAGAAGGACTGCTCCATGCCTTGTGCGCTTGCGTCAGTATGGAGTATGGTAGGCGCTCTCTCATCGAAGTGGCGCAGCACTGGTCCGGAAGTCAGGCGTTCTTTCAAAATTTCAAATGCAGACTCGCAGTCGTTGGACCATGAGAAAGGAGCACCAGTGGCCAATAACTTATTTAGCGGAGCCGCTAAGGTAGCAAAGTTGCGTATAAAGCGACGAAAATAGGACGCGAGACCAAGAAAGCTGCGCAACGTCTTTTGGTTGGACGGTCGAGGGAACTGTAGCACAGCTGCGATCTTCTCGGGATCTGGTTGGATTCCGTCTTTGGAAACGACGTGACCGAGGACTTTGATGCTTTTGCTGGCAAATGTACACTTTTGTATTTATCTGAAGGCCAGCCTTGGAGAGACATTGTAGCACCTCGTCTAATCGTTGAAGATGTGGGCAAAGGTACATGAAAAAACAACGATATCATCTAAGTAACAGAGGCAGGTCTTCCATTTTAGGCCACGAAGAACAGTATCAATCATTCGCTCAAACGTGGCTGGAGCGTTGCACAAGCCGAATGGCATTACATTAAATTCATAAAGGCCGTCCGGTGTGGCAAATGCAGTTTTTCTTTGTCAGCCTCGTTCATGGGGATTTGCCAGTAACCTGATCGTAAGTCAAGGCTCGAAAAATAGTTCGCCCCTTGCAGTGTGTCTAAAGCGTCATCAATTCTAGGCATAGGATATACGTCCTTGCGTGTGATCTTATTTAACGCGCGGTAGTCAATGCAAAAACGAACAGAGCCATCCTTCTTTTTAACTAAAACGACTGGAGATGCCCAGGAACTCGAAGAAGGTCGTATTATATTTCGCGATAGCATCTCGTTCACTTCTTTTTCAATTATTTCTCTCTCTGATTGCGAACCCGATATGGGCGACGGCGTATCACACGAGAACCGTCGGTTTCAATGCGATGTACAGCCGCGGAAGTCTGACTCAGTGTTGTGGCACAGCTATCAAAGCAGGCTTTGTGCTTAGCCAAAAGGGCCAATAGTGCTTCAGACTGTTTTGGTGTGAGGTCTGAACCAATGACAGCTCGAAAAGGGAAAGAACGTGAACCTGGAGCTGGTACTGGTGACGAAGACGGGCAGAGTGTCGCGATGGAGGTCAATGGAGAGAAGTCAATCTTTGCCACTGTCATCCCTTGGGCAGCAGCACAGATTCTGCAGTTGTGTTAGAAACGGGCAGAAAAGCGCAGCCAGAGGAAAACCGGAGGAGGCAAGAGGCGACGAGAATTCCACGGGAGGTGCAGCGAAACGAAGGAGCCACAAGTGCATCACCGTCGGTTACTTGGGTAGATGCGACAGCTATCACGTGTTCGTGACCAGGGTGCAGGACGCAGTCTTCAACAATGACCAAGTTGGAGATCGAGGGTGATGAAACTGGAATGGGCGCATCCGTTGTATCCGTTATGTGAATGACGTTCTCTTTAAAGGATATACAACAGCGGAAGCAGAATGCAGAAAGTCCCAACCAAGGATAAGTTCATGAATGCACGTGGGCAACACAATCATCTCGATGTGGTGACGTATACCATCAATAGAAACACGAGCCGTACACTGTCCGTCAGGTTGAATCAGCACGTTATTTGCCCCACGCAACACAGGTCCCACATAGGGCGTTCTGACTTTACGGAGGCGCGAGCACAAGTCACTACGCAAAACAGAAGTGGTTGCACCGGTGTCAACGAGAGCTTGCACAGGAATACCTTCAAGAGTCACTGACAACATATTAGCTGGGCGAACAGGAGGTATTTTGTTGGTCGACGGGACGCAGTTTTCCCTCCAAAAACTGCAATCCTTAGTTTCCGAAGATTGGTCAACAGGACGGGAGATGATTGGACGAAGCGGCGATGCGGAGCGGCGGTAGGGCGATGGAGAGCGTCGTCTGGAGGAGCGGTATTCCTGATGTTACGAGGGGACACTGGAGGAGACGGAGACCGGTACTGCGCGGACGGGTAGGGTCTGGAGCATAAAGATCTGGGTCTTCGGAACCGGTCTCGTTCGAACTCAGCATAGCCTCGTCGTTCCTCTTGCTGGCGGCGACGGGCAGTACGAGAAATGTGGCCTCGTATACCGCAGTAAAAGCAAACAGGACGGGATTGACGCCACTGAGGATACAGGGTGCAGCAGTCATTCCACCTCGCATAGCAGCCAAATGGCTACTAGCCAGTATCCGTAGAGCTAGATGCCCCGGGAGCAGGCGGAATCGCAGCGATCTCCGCATATGTGGGCATTACCGTTTGAAACAACCGGTGCTGCCGGTGTCGACCCTGGGCGTCACATCGGCGTATGTGGGCATCGGGCGTGCTGGCGGAGCGACCGGGGATGTCGGTGTCGCCATTGCCGCTAACTCCTGCTTAACAAGATTCCGCAGGTCGAATGGTGGAGACGGAGCGGAGGCGACAGTGGACCGCTGCTGTTCAAGGTCTCGAAGTTCTTCCCGGATAATTGTGCGGATAAGGGTTTTTTAATTCAGAGGGAGGCATCAGGCGTGGATCACTGTCTTGTTGAAGCCGGAGGGACTGCAACTGGTCAAGGCGTTGGGCATGTCGAAATGACGTCGTTAACCGTAGCGGGATTGCCAACAGCCAAGGCGTTGAATGCGATTGGGCCGATTCCTTTAAGGATGTGGCGAACGCGCTCATCTTCCGTCATGTCTTTATTCGCACGGCGACCAGAGGGCCAAAACATCCTCGATATACGAAGTGTACGACTCATGTGCCAGTGTAGACGCACAGCCAGCTTCTGTTTCGCGGCTTCGGAACGACCCCGATGAGCATCCGAATATGTTGTCGCAGTTTGTTGGCAAAGGTTCGACCAATCAACGAAGTCAGTTCGTGATTAAAATACCAGGTTTTGGCTACGTGGTCAAATAGAAAGGAAGGTAGCTCAGTTCTCTGCTCGGTCCATCGATTGGCTGAACCCACACGGTTGTAAAGGTCAAGCCATTCCTCGACGTCGTCACCGCGAAGACCCGCGAACACGGGCGGTTCGCGCTGAGGGCTGGTGACAGTAGATGAAGAGCGGGCAGCCGCCGGCGTAGGGGCTGTAGCGTTAGGGCTAGGCGTTAGGTCCGATGTCTGCATACCTGTGTGGGTGGCTGGGTGCAATCGGCGACCAGATCGGAAGCTCCAGGTGGGAAATGAACGTAGGTAGGACGTCGGGATCTTACCCAGCACCTCCACCACTCTGAAGAACGCAGGCAGACTAGGTACGGCGAGCAGGCAGGGGCGAGCAGAAGCGTTGATTCTGCGATGTCTGGCTCGGCTCAGAACAACACCCAAGAGAGAGGACGATGATGAGGGGTATGTGAAGTGAGAACGATCAAATGCTGGAATTTGCTTACAATTTATATATATATATATATATATATATATATATATATATATATATATATATATATATATATATATATATATATACTGGAAGATTGCAAGTAAACAACAAGAAGGCAAGCACGCGGAATCCAACCAGGAACCTCTCGGGTCTCAGCGCGTGGCGCTAACCACTACGCCACACAGCGCATCCAAGATAACGAATTAATGTGCAAAGTGAATCAAACGTGAATAATTGCTGCGCAATGCAGGTCTTTGCTATATTGTTGAAAAAGAACCTGATTCCTCCTGTGCTCAAGCTTTTTTCAATTAGTGCTTGAACAAAAGTGCATTTTTATACTTCACAGGTGTCCCACCTGTTCGTTTCTCTCCTACCAGAAGAGTGGACCCTCAGCGGGGCCAAGTTCTTCTCGCTGGACTTTCCTTTACTTGTGTCTGTAAGTTACTCCTCTTATACACCACACAATTAATGTGTTGTACATCAAAAATATTAGTATTAGGTTAGGTGTAATGAACTCGCCGTATACAGACGAGACTCCCGATAGTGTCGCAATACCAGGAATTTCGGGTGTGCACATTTCCGGGTTACGGCAACTAACAGTCTCTTCACTTGTGTGCTTCGCAGGTTGGTGGATCTATTATCACTTACTCCGTCATCCTGGTACAAACGAGCAGTAGAGTGGAACATCAGGTTCTTCAGAACAGCTACAGTAATCTAACTGTTTTGTGACTTGATGTGCAGAACAACAAAAGAGCAACGTCCTGGTCTATGCCAGTGATTATAATAATAAAAATACAATAACTACCCGAGTGTGTCCTTGCGTCCTATTGAATTTATTACCAGATTTGTCGTTGTCTTGTAGATATTTTATGCTAGCTGGAATTCAACGCGCTGAAGCTTTCTGTCTGCCCACAATGTGGTTGCGATGAGCTCCTAATAACCCTTGCTTGACCTTGCATAAATCCAACGAACCCAGTTTTAACATCGCGCCGCCACGGTGGTGCAGTGGCTACTCGGCTGCGGACCCGCAGGTCATGGGATCGAATCCCGACTGCAGCGGCTGCACTTTCGATAAAGGTGAAAATGCTGTAGGATCGTGTGCTCCGATTTGGGTGCACGTTAAAGAACCTCAGGTCGTCGAAATTTCCGGAGCCCTCCACTACGGCGTCTCTCCTAATAATATATGGTGCTTTTGGGACGTTAAACCCCACCTATCAATTAATCAATCGGTTTTAACATTGTGTACCTATGTACCTCGTTGTTTACTGATTGGTCATCTCGCTTAAATTTCCTCGCTATCTGGTTAGCTGAATCGGTATAGCAAACACCCCGAAATGACACTGATCCCTGGGTTCAATTCCTAGACCACGCCAAGATTTTTAAAGACTCTTTGGTGTGACATGAACGCAGAAACTTTCTTGAGCGTTGCTTCTTTCATAGCCATGACTTCACCTTTTTTTAACTATTTGGAGCACGGGAACCGGCGCAGACTGTTTCCATGTGCGGCATCGGGCGTTTTTCAAAGTGGTCTCACACCGATCTTGCTTGCGGTTTAGCCCCCTTCAGGTTGCATTCGCATTTGCATCAGTGTGGCAAATGACGCCCACCAGATTAGGGAGCCTTCATGTGTGCGCATCTTCGGAGCCGCCCGCACGTGAAGGCTCTGTACGCCAGATACGAATGCAACGCCAAATCAAGCCCGCGTGAACGCTGTCTCAGCCAAAACCACGCACACAGTGATCTAAACAAACGATGCGCGGGCAGTAAGAAACGAAGAGACGGGGTTAGTGAGCGGATGAGGACGCTTGCGTTCTTTTGGTCCGCCTGTATATCTGTCTGTCACACCATTCAGCCATCTGGCCAAAGCTTAAGCAGTTGCTGAACGCTCAGCCGTCTTCTACTGTTGGCTGCGGTCATGATTGTGAATTTCGTCGATCAAAAAAATAATAATAGGCATGTCTGAGGCGCCACAAAAATTCATAAGTATTAGGCGGTGTGTTCGTTTACTAAAAATACATAAGTAAGTCTAAAGACGGTAGTGTTTCATAGGCTGTAGTAAAAATACGATGCTATATATGCACGAAAATGCCATCTACTGACAATGTGTTGCTGCCCACTTTGGCAGCCATGCCCCGCCGCGGTGGTCTATTGACTTAGGTACACGGCTGCTGACCCGCAGGTCGCGGGATCGAATCCCGGCCGCGGTGGCTGCATT
Organism: Rhipicephalus annulatus; assembly: GCA_013436015.1. NCBI lineage: Eukaryota > Metazoa > Arthropoda > Arachnida > Ixodida > Ixodidae > Rhipicephalus > Rhipicephalus annulatus. The sequence continues at coordinate 6,431 of WOVY01004112.1, forward strand.
CCCGATGGAGGCGGTATGTTGTAGGCTCGTGTGCTCAGATTTGGGTGCACGTTAAAGAACCCCAGGTAATCGAAATTTCAAGAGCCATCCGCTATGGTGTCTCTCATAATCATATTGTGGTTTTGGGACGTTAAACCCCACATATCAATCATATCTATCAATTACTTTGGCAGCCGTGTAGCTACGCACCTGTATCGAGGGGTCGGCGGGCACGTGACACGACACTAAACGTCATGTGATCTCGTGATTTTCAAAAATGTTGCGGTACTCTCTATTCCGTGGTTCTTGGCAGGAACACGTGACCAGCTATCACGTGATTCCAGTCTCATACTATACGTGGAACATGGTATCTTTAAATCATTTCTGATACCGTGGCTTGTTAGTACATTATGTTTTGGGAGTTTAGTCGCGTGGCTAGCCGTTAATTGGTTTCGGTGGGAACGCTTTCGCGGGAATGACTTTAAATTGTGCTTGCCTGAGCTCGCTAGTTGCGCATGACGACGGGGTTCCAGCTGACTACTTGGACGTGGACGAGGACGAAGGCAGCAGTCGGCTTGTGCAAGATGAAACTTCTATTGTCCGAGCTTGTGGCCTCGAAACGGAAGGTCAGATTACAACAACACGCACAGTACACTTCCTTTCTTTATGAAGTGAAACACGCGATCATGTGGCCTGCGCTGGGCGACGGCTGCCTGCAGCAGCATAAACCGACAGCTAAAGAAACTACGTCCGCTTTTGGCACCAACCATTGGAATACAAGATAACGACTTCTGCGGCCAAGAAATCGAGGGTGGTGACCGAGCATGCTGCAGCCGTTGCTGTTGCACGAGCGGACCGAACGTAATCTCAGTGCTTTTCAATTAGCCGGTCATGACTCGCTGCCTCGTTCACCAAAAGATGACGCCAGAAGCAGGCATGTTTTCCGTAGCTGTCGGTTGATGGTGTAGATGCAACGGCACAGCGCAGGCGACGCGCTCGCGTGTTCCCTTTCATAAAGAACGACAGCGTGCACTGATAGCGGCGAACAGAGTGTCGGCCGTCGATAAAACTGATCCGCGGCAAGGCATGTTGGCATTTGTATATACGTGGCGTTCAACACACGAGCATTATTTCTGGTGGCCGCGTTTGATCTAGAATCAACTCAGCCATTCGGGTTTGCGCACTCCAGCCTGACAAGTGATCGCAAGATAATCTGGAATGCTACCAGCTGGACATTCTGGCGCGATTTGCTTAAGGCGGTACCTACACGTGTAATGTATCAGCAGCATCAAACACTGGAAAAAAAAGAGCATGTGCGGCAATATGTGAGGGATGTGACAAGTAGTCACAGGAATTGTTTTTTAACACCTCAATTAAACTGCACGCGTGTCGGTTTCCACATGTAAGCGTTCGAATAAAAGTTCATTTGTGATGTACTCTTCTGAGCAAGGTTAAATTAGTTCAAGTTGCTTCATTCTTTGCCGTTTAGTATAACTTGTTTACATATGAGAACTATAATCTTGATGAGAGTGTAGATATTTACGGCAATATCATAGCGTGGCCAAAATACAAAGGTGCCGTGTGGGGAGGGCTGAAGTGGAAAGTTCGTACGTGAAGTGGAGGGGTTAGCGCTTATTTGTAGCCTTTACTGAATCTGGCCCCGATGTACGGGTTGCTATATTAACAAAAATTGTTTCTGCGCTGTTTTCTTCTTTCAGTGAGTCTTGACTGAATTATTGTAAGCAATAAATACACTAAACAGGCAGGGCCATGCCTTGGCGTGTCAAACATGTTATCGTACTCACCAATATTAACCTGGGAATGTGTAGTAAATCAAGCTATCCTTCAATGACTTCCTTTGTTCTGGTATTTACTGGCAATAACATCAAATCAAATAGATATTTTATTTCTATCAGGCAAAAAAGATGCAGAGAAGGCTGTCAAACATCTTTCAGAGCCACAGCCCCGTTTCGTTTGGCAGCGGCGACACAGCAGCGAGTCTTGTGAAACAAAGGTAATTACATAGTGTGATGACAGATGCATATTGCAGTAAGGGAGAATTAGAAACGAAACATAGGCCGAGTGTCGTCTACATGTTATTCACATGCGGCAGCCGTTGTATAAATTGTATGCATATTGAGGTATTGATCTGCACGGGAATCGCAAATGGTGCCGCTGGCCACATAGGACTGCAACCAAGATGTATCTGTTGATTAATTTTGCATGAAGATGCCTTGAATATTTACCACTAGCGCTGACATTTGCTACAGCACATTTTGCGTCCCACCCTTCATTAAGCTGCCCGTAAGTGTGCCCAAGGATGAAAAGAGAGAGAACCGATGGGCTACAGTAACGTTAGTTATTATCATATGAATATGCACGCAATAAATTGTGGTGAACTAGTGCGACTGTGTATTGCAACCTGTGATCATTCTTGATATAATCACAGGTTGTTGCATGCTCCTAAAGTCTTCGTGACATTGACGACCGCAGTGTTGAATTCAAAATATTCCGAAGGTTCGCGATGTTTCTTTTTTAGAATTGGAATCCCGCAATAAGCGTATCCAGTGGCCTTTTTTACAGTGAAAGCTGTTATGAGATCAGAAGAGCTGTGTTTTGGCGTCGTAGTGCTCCACTGCCACCACCACCGCTGGGGTACGTAACCTCTATCGCTCGAAAAAAAAAAATGAAATAAAGAGTAACAAGTGAAGAAAGGAATCTACAGTTGAAATCGCCCGTGAGCGCAACGTTACGGTCAGGATCTATGAAGGAAGCCAAACTTTCAAAAATACTTCGCTGTGAACTGACCCTATAGGCAGGCTTCTTGTCAGGAAAGAAATCTCGTTAATACGAGTATTGAAGCGTTCTAGAACAGCAAAGAAACAATGAAGCTTCGTACTACGTGAATCGGTTAACGAGTGGGTCGTTGAATTCTCCGATCCATCGCAAAAGTCTTCTCCATAATTTCACATCGCAGTAGGCCACAGCATCGAAAAATTTCACAAACTTCACTGCATGTGTGCAGCCGGCACCACGCTTCTTCAAAGAAGGACGAAGAATGGCATGGTGCATTCTTCCATGATTACACAACAATTATGATGATTTATGGCGCACTCGTTATTCTGCAAGTGTGCTTGAAGAATGTTTTTTTAAAAAGGGCTCTTGGAAATCCACTCTTCCAGCTTTCGCTTGAACTGTGCTGCGCGTTCCGCGTTGGCCTGGCAGTTTTTTCTTGTTGTTGTCGTTGTTTTTGTTGTTGTTGTTGTTGTCGTCGTCGTCATCGTTGTGTTTGTTGTTGTTGTTGTTGTTACATTGATACCTGAACGCCAGAAAAAGTACAAATACTTATGATATAAAATGTGCAATGATGCATGCTGAGGTATGCTAATACTAGCAGCAAAAGAGCAGCGGCAGTCAATCGATACTGTAGGATATTTTATTGCAGAAACAAGAGTCTTTGTGTCCGTACTCCACACTTATGAATGAGTCAACTCCTGAGCTAGCAGACGCTTTTGGATCTCAAGGTTTTCAAACTCTTGAGCATGGACGGCCGCTGGGACCAACGTGTCGAGAAGTAGTCTTGTCACCTTCAAAACAGCGACTCAAGGCACCTAAGCACAACTAGGAATAATGTATATGACGTTTATCGTTCCTAAACCAAGATGTGATTACGGGGATTGCTGTAGTGGAGGACTCTAGAAGTTTTCACTTCCTTGTGTTGTTAAATGTGTGCTCACATCGCACGCTGCAAGGGTCTTAGCATTTTCTTTCGATGAAAACTCGACCATTGTGGATGAGATCAAACCCACGATCTCAAGGTGAGAAGCCGGGCAACCACTGTTACACCATTACAGGTTCTACGACAGTAGCAGCTTTACTAGAAGTCAGCGTTTGTTTCTGAAATAGCGGTTCAGAAACCTCGTAGTGCAACTTCGGAGCCAAGGAAGTGCTTATTTTGTAATAAATTCAATTTCAGCGGTCTGCATCACGTTAGAGCACTTCAAATCGCTCGTCTGTAATCGATCTTTGTGACGTTACCGTTATCATGCCCAACGTTGCCCACATTTGCTGCACGGCCGCCGACCCTAGCAGCGGCACAGTGAAAGTAGCGGGAGCCACAGCAGGAACAACGGCCATCGAAAAAAGTTTTTGGTTCCTTGGTTAAACTGGGTGCCGCTAGATGGCACAACTTAAAACAGAAATTTCAAAGACACTTGCGTCATTCCCCGTGGTAAGGCAAGGCGGTTCTTCCAATAAGTGAAACAAAAACTGAAAAGGACCATTTTATTATGTCTCTCGATGCACGAGAGGTTCTTCTTTATGGGGACTATTTCCGAAATCTCCTACTCGTGACGCACGCCATGCGATACGTTTAGCCTTATTTCTCAATAAGTGAGGTGCTCCTGTTTATAATATTGCCATTTTAGACATCGCCATACATGTAGCTTTTCCTCTGACATAGATTGTTATTTAGAACCCCTTTAAAAAATACAAGGCCGCTTCTTGAAACTTTCGCACCAGAAAGACCCAGTTTTAGATCAATCATGTATGTCTTGAAGCTTCCATCTTCCCCTGCGTTGTTGCTTTCTTCTCATTTCATGAATCGTTAAACAACGCTACCCGGGCACATAATCCTACAAACGCACTTCGGAGCATTGTTAAAGGCACCAGCCTTATTGGAGTTCTTTTTTTTTTTGCTAACAGTATACACGGTATAATAAAATGCAAAATAGCTGCACCTTCCACAAATGGACAAAATAATGACGTTTCGGCTCTCTCGCACGGTAGACTTGTTCACAATGTAACGGGGGACATGTGATGCAATGTCAATGTGGCTTTAAAGTAAGACTTGAGCAGTGGTCTGGGTACGAGGAAAGGTTCCGTCATTTCGGTTAGGTGCTGATGTTTGTATCATAATAGATTTTAAATGGTGCCTTCAAAACAACATTTTTTTCTAATACAACATTACCTCAGCTGAATTCAATAGATAAAGTGATCATGTTCATGAAATTAAAAAATGGCATGCTTGTTTTATTGTTACTTCTCACCCTGTAAAATAAAGCTTTAGAATAGACTGAAAATGAAGATCTATCAGTTTTTGCATCATATTCATACCAGTTTATTACACTAGTTACCTCAAGAAAGAATGCTGTAATTTAGACATGCTCCATATGCCTTCATGACATTGACGACAGCAGCGTCGCACTTAAGATATTCCAAAGGTTCGCGATTTTTTTTTTTCGTTAGGATTGGAATCCAGCAAACCAACGTTCTTCATCTTGGGCTCAGGCAGTCCTGACGCTTTCACCGGTTTGCACAAGAATGACTGCGTATGTGATGACTGCGCCTGCAAGCTGCAAACAAATTTATTACAAATGACCTAGTTAAGAAAAATAAAATAATTCCCAGATTTGGGAAACAAGGGTATTATAAATGTCAACTCGTGATAGTTATATATTCAAACAGTTATTATACACCTTTTCACAGGAAGGAAAAAAACACCGCCATGATGGGCTATGCGCGGGAGTACAAAGGCTAAGGGCGCAGCGTTGTCAGTGCATTTTCGAGGGGACGCGCCAATTTGCACAGCCCAAGGAGGGCTATGGCGGCGCCCAGGGAGGCGTTTATGAAAAGGTGAATACTCGGTGACAACTTCTCTTGGCACTGAAGGCAAAGCTACAAATGACCTAGTTAAGAAAAATTAAACATTTCCCAGATTTGAGAAGCATGGGTGTTATAAATGTCAACTCTTGTTAGTTCTATATACAAACAGTTATACTCGGCGACAACTTCTCTTGGCACTGAAGGGAGAGCTACGGAGGCAGAGCTTCTGCACATGTAGCATTACGCGTAGTCCGATTTGTCGCGCGTCTCGTAACGCTGCGGAAAGTGACGGGGGCGCACCATCAGCGTTTCATTTAGACGCAGACGCCGCTTAGCGTTTGAGATGCACATGAAAATGCGGGACTTTCTCGCGCGTTCAACAACGCGAAGTCATGGCGAATGAATGCAAGTAAACACGACTATCTTAATGGTGGGAGCTGAGTCCTGTCTCAAACAGCTCCACGTAGAAAATAAAGGGGGAACCTCTATATTTCACGGTGAAAATACGGGCGCTGTTGTGTAACTGCATTCATTAACGGTAGGATGACCATGGTTTGGCTCTGTAGCCTTCGCTCCAATGCCAAGAAACGTTGTTGCCGAGTACAGTACGCTACTGCTCCAATGTAATTCTTATCATCACCAAGTATTTACACGACACAAGCTGAGTTGGGCACATGCACACCTTGAGCGAAACTCTATTCTATGGAAGAAGCACTCTAGTTAAAGGAAATAGTAAGATTATTTATTGCGACAGCCGCTCCAGAATACAGGCAACTAAATCTCAATACTCTTTTACACATCGCGCATTATACATGAGAAATTTAATACGTCACGTGCCACTTTGCACAGGCTATTCGCACGCATCAGTTGCCAAGGAAATACGCCTTCGTAGAGTCCGAGCAAGATCAAATGCGTGTAAATGCGTCCACGTTGTTTTCTTTGCCCGATGATTTCTTAGTGCGGCGTGTTATCAGTTATTCTATACGTTCTTAAACTGCGCGATGTGACCAGGACACGAGAAATCAAACGCAAATAACACCACTCGTACCCCAGTTACCCGAGTCCTGGTCATTTTGTGCATGCTAAGAACGTTTAACAACAATGAACCAATTATCCCGCCAGGAGGTATTACTATAAATTCTACAATTTCAGAACACATGGGCTTACGATTTTTTTTCTTTACCTAATGAGAATAAAGTCTTCAATCATCGCCTAACGTGGTAATGGACCTGCTTCGAGTGCTAAGTTAAAGTTAAAAAGCACGGTTTCAAACCTATCTTGCTAATACGTGGACGTAATGATTACTGTCGACCACCGCACTTTTGAGGGGCCAAATAAGTGTGTGGAACAGTAGTTTTAAGACATGCAAAACTCTTGATGAAAGTAACAGGAAATGATTTAAAGTGACCTCGACGAGGATCACGTCTTTAATGGCAATATGTCTCATTATTGTCAGAGGAATGTTACTGGCCTCTTCAAGAGGTAGCTGCCATTTTAACAACGATAAGAAAACATAGTAGCGATCTTGCTTACCGAAACTGCCAGGGGCAGATTAAACGTGAAAAACCCAGCTCCGGACAGAGCCATCTCCTTAGGTTTTATCGAGGCCCTCAAGTGGATCAGCTGTGAAATCAATATAAAAAAAAACATTTAAATTTCTTTCTGAAGTGAACAACCTAGCCATAGTCAGTTATTATATCTGACAGTGCGTAAGCGAATAAAAGGTACCAACTTGATAGTAATACACTTCATTTTCGAAATAAGTAGGAGCTTTCTGAAGTGTGTGTCGTATTCGCCGCATCTGAAAAGTAAAGACAAAGGCGTTTTTAACCAAACGCGTGCCGAGATATGTAAACAATGCGGGCAGTAAGTACACATGTCTACGATATATAAAAGCAGCACATGCATTGAATATGTGCCAATTTATCTTCGCGCTGTCTAGGTTCAGCATGTTTGTTATTTTTGTATACTTCATACTGTCTTTACTGCCAGTACGCTGCACATAAACGCTCTGCGAGAGCCATGGGTCGTGAAATTTTCCCAACAATGCTTGCGATAACACCAGTGATTCTACAAGCCGAGCCTGTGCAAACAGAAAACCAAGATTTCCAAGCCCCACTGTGCCTGCGCGACTTCAAGAGGTGTTTATTTTGTTTATGAAAGTGGGGCTCGGTTTTCAATTGTGAAAACTTTATTCGCGAAAACTCTAAGACATGTGCTCTACCTCATGGGTGGTACTCGGTCTTTTATTTATTTTAATTATTAAAACTGTCAATCCTCGCTTGAGGGTCATAACAGGGAGGGAGTACAATAGTAAGTACAAGCAGAAAACCAAAACAACTGGCACTCAAATAGCAATGCACACAAGAAACCGAAATCGGCAGTAGTTCAAATCAACCATGACCAAAATAAGCATCAATTTCTCTGTCAAAAGATTGCACATTGGTACTATTAACAACATGATGGGGTAAACGATTCCATTGTTCTATAGCATCCGGAAAAAATTACCACAGAAATATGTCAGTGCGAGGATTGAAAGGTTTAATGGGCGCATCAAGATTCAATCTGGCGCTACGTTTTCCAGGAAGGCGTATGTACTCGTCTTTAGGTATTTTTAATATCCCTTGCATTATACAATATAACGTTTAAAGTTTTTGGTTTTGTCATCGAATTTCCAGTGGTCATAAATTGCATGAATTGAGCATGTCAGTTACTGAATCCATAAAAACAAAATTGGGGGGATGAGTAAACACAAGGCACTATACAGTCCGGCCAACTCTGGATCGTCCAGCAGGCCTGCGGAGCGGCTGACAGGCTTGGCCTGGCGGCCCCGATGTGGGCGTGGCCCGCTGAGCGCTAACGTGCGTTTTTCGGACACAAGTAAAGTTTCGCACGCACCCAGCCACCTACAGTTCGACACGTGCTTGCTGAACAGTGTTTCATATAAGAATGTTCATCTTCATGAGTCGTGTTACGTCATATTTATTACACGTAGTTGCATTGTTAGCTACAACAGATTTTTCGGTGAATGACGGACGAACTACTGAGCACATCTTGTGTTACTGCTGCTGATGCAAAGCAGAGGCTTCACTTCTGCACTCTTGCACATCCCAAAGACAAAAACGCTTAACTATCGAGAAAATATTCGTACTACAGAACCACCCACCACACTCCCGTGATAATAAAATCACTGTTGCGTTTTTTTTTCACACGCACTGCACTGACTCAGCATCTGTGGTATCATATGCAGAACTCCTGCAATAGTATCAGTTATGGTTTATTCATAGTAATGTTTTAATGGCGCTAATTTTTACAGCCAAATATGGTGCATGGCATAGCGTCAAGCGAAGGGGCATTGGAAATAAACTGCAAGAGTAGCTTTTCTCTCCTCCTCTAACTTTTCGTCCATTTCCTCCTTCTGAAGTGCCGGGAACTTTTGCAGGTTTAACCCTGGTTAACTTCCCTGGTACTTTTTTGTCAATGTCTCTCTCTCTCGGCGAATTGAAAGCACATCGAAGTGATTATGCACCTAAACAAAACAGCGCTCGTAAAGCACAACGTAGCATCCACTCACCTCGTTCACAAGTTGTTGGCTTACGTTGGCAATGTCAACAAAGTCTAAGGCCGATGAAATGCTGTACAAGATCGTGAGGAGGTGCTGAACGGCGGAAAATTCCTCGGTGAAAACAGAGTAAATGCATATGCAGGAGACTGTGAGTACAATCGCTCCCGAGGCAACAATGGACCAACGCCAGATCGCATTAAGCTGCTGCTTGAGTGCCGCAATAGTGCAGAGGTTGATCCTGATCGCTTCAAGTTCTTTCGAACGCTTCGCGATGGGAACGTTACAGCGAGCGTCTAGTAGTGGTTGAAGAAGTTTATGTTGATGCTGAATGTAGAGTCGAATCACTTCGGTGCATGGTCTGAGGACAATGAAGGGTACCATTTCAAAAATGTAGAACAGAAAATTGCCTCCCACGCATATCGCCCTCAAAAGTACGTCTACAATTCCAGAGTAACCCAGGTATTCCAAGTACTCAAAAGAGAGATAAGTGCTCATTGCCACGTTAGCCATGAATGCTAGACAGAGCAAAAGTCGTATGATGAAGCACGTTGTGACTTCGTTGCAACGCTCAGGCGCGACAAATCCTGCATCGGTTTCGTACTTCGCCGACGACTTGAAGAACTCGAGAAGGCAGCGAGATTTCGCCATAGCGCAACAGTAGTTCAAGACTACTTTAAAGGTAAGGACGACGAACAATAGAATGTAGAGAGATTTCGTGAACAGCTGAACGTCGTCCAACACGGCCTCCAATATTTGACACAAGTAAAGCACTTGGATCACAACGAACTGTGCGAAGCAAATGAGTGAGTAGACAAAGTACAGTTGCTTCCATGGTAGGCTGGTGTTATGTGCTTTGATACTTCGGGGAAGTTGAACGAAGGGGAGCCCAGAAGCAAGACATAAACGTCCGCACCACTTGAAGCGTTGCTTCATGAATGTGGTCATTGTGAAGTTCTCAGATTAATGATCCTAAAAGTGCTCCTCTAATCCGTATGAAGATACAAACAAGGTTTGTGATGATGCTTCTTTGCTTCACTGGCTTCGCTGCAATGAAAAAAGTGCATAACAGCATTCGTCAGACATGAATGTTTCGGCTAACACTTCGTTTGATTATGCAGTCTTACACAATATCGTAACACTCTTGAGCTATAGTTAACAATGACAGTTATGTCCAGTGTTCTAGAATTACATATGGTGGATGTTCTCTGTATATTTGAGCTCCTTACTATCAAGAGGTCACCCCAGGAACCTCGCCAGCGGTAACAGCGCAGAACTAGAATAACGTATATTGAGAGAAGGGTGAAAACATGGTGAAACGAAGCACCTGTAGGCAAGATCAAACGAGACAAAAAGTCCCGTTCGCTACACTATATATTTGACTAGGATAATGAGAAAACAACAAGTTAGTATAAAGGGAGCAATAAACAACGATTATAGCACTACGCAGTCTTGATGTTTCAGCAGTAAATTCAACGTAAAATTTCGACCATTTTTCGACTAGTTGTAGTAGGCAGTTGCCTACTACAATTTGTTCTTTACTAACATTCTCAAATTTATTGTACCCACAAACGGCGTCAACGCGTGATTGGCAGCCGAGCAGCATGCATTTCATGTAAGACGCAACAGCCAACTCTGTGTGCGACGAATAGCAACTGTAAACCTAGTTAGTGCAAGACTATCAGCCGAGCAGCATGTATTTCGTGTAAAACACAACAGCCAACCCTATACGTGCGAATGATAGCCACTGTAAGCTTCGTTAGTGCTATAGTTTCATACCACGCCACTCTGATATCGCACTCCTATTAAATCACACAAGACTACTCAGGAATACCCACTATTTTAAAGCGTAATGGATGCTCGAATGGACGCACGCGGAAGAAGGCGAGGATGACGAAACGGGCGACATAAAATCTTTAGAGCACTTCTTTTTGTCATGCCGAAGATTCAAAAGTCAAAGGAAAAGACTAATAGAAGAACCCCTACGAAAGATGAACCCAAACTTGTCACTTCCGGTGATTCTCTCATTTGGCGCAATCGCGTATGGTTTTTACCCACAGGAGCCTTTTTACCGCTGTTACAAATTTCTTACGAGAGTCTAAAAGAATGAAATGCTAAACGTAGCTAAGTTCAGTTGTTTTATGCGTACATGTTTTTTTATTTTTTGTGTCTGTTTATTATGTAACTCTTTTCAAATATTTTTTTCTGTGTTTTGAAATTCTACAACTTTAAATTATTACCTGTAATACCTAATTAATTCAACCCTTCCCTGCAAGAAGTGAATCAGTTTAAAAAGCAAGGCACCGGTCGATTCATGGCCTATCTCACTATAGGTGAGTTGTGCCAAGTTTTTGAGGAACGAACCAACCAACGTCTGCCACCGTACAGCTATGCAGCTATGCAGCTTAACATGCCAATATTAGAACGAAAAAAAAAACAATCAAGAGCAAACAAACAAAAGAGAGAATAAAAAAAAGAGGATGAAACTTTCTCTCTACAAAAGAAGTTGCCATCGAGACTTCTTCCCTACGTAACATCTGTGATAAGCCAAATGCAGAATAACATGAGGAAAAAACTTTCAGGGAAGTGAGTGATGGTGAATTCAACAGCTATTTGGGTAGTGCCCTAGGTATAGGACTGTATTTCCTTTTGCCCCCCAGCGCAGCCTACATGTACCTTCCGCGAATCACGTTTTCGAATCATCTCGCCACATTCAACCAATTACCAAGAGGGAAAGGAGGTGACGAGATGGGCAACAGGATGCGACGGATGTTTGGCGAAGCTTGTGTTGAGTTGAGTTCTTGAGTTGAGTACTTGAGTTGCAATAAAGACGTGTTCGTTTATTTCGTTCCTAAGCATATTTCTTTATACATGAACGGTCCTTCTTGGGCTATCACGGGATCGGCGACGACAACTTATACGTTCATTTCATACAAAAAATCGCTTATAGGCAAAGCGCGAACAATTCTGGACAGCAACTCTCCACGTTGCTTCCTCGTGTAGGCAAGATAGTTTGGCCATATGTTAACTTTAAGCACACTACCATTTCAAGACTTTTTGCATCTTCGAGACTCCAAGTTTTCAGTAACTTCAGCCCTATTTACTCTTGTCACTTCGAGATTTTAATGGCAAAGAAGGTACTTCTTTTAATTGGTGCCATACAGTGGACATTAACGCGCTGGAAGAATGAGCAACACCGGAGATGTTCTCTGAGCCATCGTCTCGAGGAAATAGTGTTCTCACCAATTTCGTCCAGGCGTAAGTTTTACTGCGCGATTACGCCACCGCTGATGTGCACGTGCGAAGGAGCTCATTGTGGTAAACAGCCGCATATGACAAGGGACCGATTGAAAAAAAAAACCACCATGGTGTATGTTATCGTTTCAATGAAAGCGATATGCTAGGGCTCTGTGTTCTTAAATTTAGGTACTGGTTAAAACATGCCACATGGTCAAACTTGCCGCTGACACCCACTACGTCGTCCCTCATAATCGTTGTTCCGGGTTGTGAAAACCCTACCCCATTATTGAAAGGAGAGCATTGATTGATATGTGGGGTTTAACGTCCCAAAACCACCATATGATTATGAGAGACGCCGTAGTGGAGGGCTCCGGAAATTTAGACCACCTGGGGTTCTTTAACGTGCACCCAAATCTGAGCACACGGGTATTGAAAGGAGAGCATGCAGTCCTGTTTTCTTTGCACTGTGCATCTTGCCTTATGCGCCGCTCATCATTATGCATGCGTACCAACATTGCACTTCATCGAAGAAGCTCACCTTTGGGAATATAGCAATCTTTGTTTAGTTCGGCTACACAGCCGTCATGCGTCACACTCTCTGCCCCACCTGTGTAAGCGAAAGTAATCTGGCACGCGCACGAGGCATCCGTCGCGCACTCTCTCGCTACTGAGCTTCATCGATTAACCAAGTCTCGGACCACTCGCCGGTGGCCCGCGGACGCCTCGGCTCATATGCGGCTACGTCACACGCATGTGATCCAAGAGTACAGAGCCAGTCCGAACTGCTTCGGCCCATCTGTGCGCTTTATGCTGTCTGTGTCCGCTGTGGCGCCTGCTATGCCATATGCCCCAGTCTGCTGCGTCCATGACAGCGACGCAGTCTACAACGCCGATCTAATTCCAGCTTCAACGGTAGTTGTATAATGAGTTATACCTATTTCCGTTGTGATGGAACTTGCTGCAAGAGAACTACTCGATTGCGCATGCATCGTTTACGCCCACCTGGTCGTTCCGTTTCACCACTGTTTCTTCTGGCGAGTATCGTGCGTGTTTACCCGACCTTGAGGAACACTCACGAGGTCGACATGGCTCAGAACGACGACGACAAAAACTAGGTGCGCAAAAAAATGCAGAATCTAGAAACATGCACGAAGCGGACAGAGAAGCGAAGAGAGAGCAGGATCGCATCGAAAATTGCGCACCACGCCATCGTCGGCCAGCTGCCCGAAAGAAATCATTCGGACACTCCCGGGCCGTCTGCAGGTCGCGAGGCACGCGATAAATGAACGTGCGTCCGAGCGGTTCTGGGCAATTGTGTCGAGCTTCCGGTTGGTCCCCGAGAAAAAGGAATGCGGCACTCCGTAACGGGCAAATAGCAGAAGCTCCCTGTTTCCGTGAAACTGCGGCTCGTGTTGCCTTCGATCTGGACTGCTGTAATGCACGTGTGATAAGGTTCACGAATGCATGAACCGACGGGGCGCAATCAATTTGCGACCAACGCATCCGCTAATGTTCTTTGAGCACGCCAGCAGTATTGCTAACAGCACGCTGACATTGTAGTTAACGTAGTAACTACTTTCACTATCCTCAACAACTTTTTGTGTTTCTATTCGATCGAGCATCCGTCCAAATTAGCGGTTGTATGAATCGTGTTTGTTTTTAGGGGCGAAGCTCCTAAAGGCGTGGGTTCGCCCTTCTACTGTGACCGGTTCATGACCACCTCATTTATGAATGACTCAGCAGGTGGCGCTAGTGTCAGTGACAGACAAACACAGTCAGGTGGACTGACGGATGGATTCAAGGTTTACCGGAAAATCCTCCGAAGCTCCGCCCCACTCATCATCATTCCCTCCGTGGATATGCTGTGATTTTTTTCTTGGTGAGCGGACCACAACGAGAAACTCTGACCCATTTTTCTATAGATTATCAGACAGGCTGCTGCACTGCAGTTAAAGTAATTGTTTTTCCTTTAGCGCGTAATTGACAGCCTTCAAGCTAAGCTTGTGATGAGTTACATATTTCTATGGAACAGGTGGTGGAGTCGTCGCTGCGCTCGGAAAAGCGGGTGGCGGTGAGCTTATGTACAGAAACGCGACCTTAGTAGATGCACAGGTCCTATGCGCATCTGTATATGTGGTTTTCCAAAATCGATGTTCTCAGTGATCAGCCGTTTGTGACATGACAGTCTGATCCTTTATTCAGGTCAACTGCGATTTCACGTTGCCAGCTTTCAATGTTACCTGGTATGAACACATGGCCTTCAAAGTTGTCAGTAGCAACTGAAGTGTATCACTTCTAAACATCCTAATTAGGTTACCGTTTCCAGTATCGTTGGAAAAACAGTTGGGAAGCCATATTCCGCAATGGTAAAAAAAATTATGCGTCTCTCGCTTAAAGGAACCATGTGTGGATGCGAAGCAGCGGGGAAATCGTTCGATTGAGCGTGAGATGGTGTACTTTATTGAGCGCTTGCGCTGGCGCTAATGTTGACACTGGCGGCGGCGTAGGTGCTGGCGTTCTTCACGGTGTTGCGCAGAAGAGATGGAGGGGCACACGCTCCGATATTTTATACCACGGAACTAGCGTGCCGCCCATAGCGGAAAATGCAGCTGTCGCACCATGCACCTGTCATGCACGGCTCCATAGAGTAGAGGATTCCTAAAGGAGAAAGATTGTTCGCTCGATCTGCGCTCGAACGTTGCGAGAGGTGGAGAGCGTGAAGCGAGTGATGTGACACGCGGCGAGCGGCAACAGGCAAGGGAGAGAGTGACGCCAACGCGCCTGCTCTGTGAGGGAAGGCGTGACCTACATGCCACCGCCCCAATACCAGCGGCCAGGGGAGCGCGGTGCGGACGGAGGGACGGCGTTATGCAGACTAGTCAAAAAGCTGTTTCGCATCTAAAGAAGTCACAGTTTTACCGCAAGGGCGAAGCAATGAATGCGATAGCAACCACTCAGAATGTAACACTGAGAATGGCAAGCAGATTGAAACGTGCAGCGCGCTGCACACTGTTATGCCTGGGAGTCCGCGTCGAACGTCAATGCCTCTGCAAAGGCAATCTGTGTCAAGGCCTGCGATCGAGCCCGCCTGACGCGATCAACTCAACGACATCAAGCGCGGCGCCGGTCTGTCACGCAAGGCACAGCGAGCTCCCTCAGCCCACGAGCCCGATGAAGCAATCGACGCCTTTCTGTCTGGCGAGTCTTACGCAATGCGTAGCAAACATCCCTCGTCCTTGGGTGAAACCACGCGCAGCGGCGGGTCCCCGTTGCAGGATTCTGACATCACGGCCAGCGGCGCTTCTGGTTGGACGTTGGTGACGCAAAGATCCACCAGGTGCCTATAAGAAAAGCCAAGCGGCGGGTCGCCAGCAGTTGACCTAGGCGTCAGAGAGGAGCCGATGTATACGTGCGAGAGAAGACATCTCGGCTCTTCGAGTCCCTAGGCAGTCGGCCCCAGTGCCGAATATGCAACGCCTCTATTTCTACGCTGTACATAAACCTTGCCTTAACTCACCGTCGTCTCGTCCGCTCGTCTATCAGCTCTGCGCAGAAGCAGTCGCGAGCTAAGTAACACACGCTACCAAATGAATGGTGACCTTGGCGGTGGAGTTCGGAGCGGTGGTGTCTTCAGGACCGTGTTGGCGTCGCGCCATCGTAACATCACGTACAAATGACGCACGAGAACAGCATACACATGACGAGAGCGAACAACGTTTACTGCTCGACAATTAACGCGCTGTTTAAACAAAAACGACGCACTAAACGTAATCACAAGTACCGATGAGTGCAACCTAACAAGTGTCCTAGTTGCTATAGACTTCGCTGTGTATGAAAAGCGCGCTATTTTCTAAAATGGGGCCTGTGGAGCGAGCGAAGTGACCTTTATGAGCCCGGCAACTAACGCAATCCCTCCGGGAAAAACGGAAGGCACACGATTCTCCCCGCCGAAGGATAAGAGCGTGCGCACAAGCATCTACTCCTCTCCCCATTTCGCGGGGCAAAGTACGCGTGGGATTCAAGCGCGCGTCGGCGCAATGTGACGAGCTGGACGCCGAGCGCGAGCGGCTTTTTTTTTCTTTCTTGAGTTATCATATATATAGATACGTATATACAGAGTGTAAGACGGCGGCGTCGACGACAGCAGAAAACCAGCCGAGACCGTCCATATAACTCCTTTCGCGTTAAAATTGAATGAAAAAAAAAGAAAGTCATTTGCCCAAACGTCTACTTTTTATTGTCCCTATGTCCCCTCTCTTTTTATTTCTCCCGGTAGGTGACCAGCTCGCGAGTTGTTTTGCGGGAGTGCTGATATGGTCGAGGTTTTGCCGTGTGTCGTAAATAAAAAATTATTGTCATGAGCCGGCACGAACTCAGACCCACTAAAGTACAGAGTTGGTAGTGGTAAGCAGTGTGGGACTCGGTACAGAAAGCACGGCCTCGAGTGAGCCATCACCTACGCGAGCCCGTCCCTGTCCAAAGCTTAACTAAACTGCTACTGAACGACAGAAAAGGAATGCCTCGGTGCCGTTTGGGCACTCATGAAATTTCGGCCGTATCTTTATAGGAAGCACTTGAAGGTAATCTCTGGCCACCACGCTCTGTGCTGGTTTGCTAGCCACCCTTCAGGTTGTCGTGCTTGCTGGAGCCTGCTGGATGGATGGATGGATGGATGGACGGATGGATGGATGGATGTGGCTGTACCCTTTAGGTCGGGCGGCGGCGAACGCCACCTAGCCGTAATACTTAGTGAACTAACCACTAGATTTATTTTTCCCCCTTTAAATAGCAAAGTTGGACGGGTACTTTGCAGTGAAGGGTTTAATTTTCACTCGTGCCTTGACTTTAGCCACCAGTCAAGTAACCTCCTTCTAGTTAAATCTACCCGCTTAAAGTCTATTTTACCCTCCCTGTCCCTAAACCCCAGTGCTTTGAAAAACTCTGCGCCATCACCCTGAACTATAGAGTGAAGCCCTTTACAGAACATTATCAAGTGTTCGGCAGTTTCTTCTTCCTCTCCACACGCACTGCATACTGTGTCTAACCCTTCGTATTTGGCCTGATATGTCTTGGTTCGCAATACTCCCATCCTGGCCTCAAACAGGAGAGAACTACCACGAGTGTTATCATAGATTCTTTCCTTGGCAATTTCCTGCTTAAAAGTTCGATAGATCTCTAGTGCGGACTTCTTAATCATGCCAATTCTCCACATGTCAGTCTCCGTTTCCTTCACTTTCTTCTTTACCGATAGTTCTTTTTGGTTTGGCCACCTGCTGTTTTCTAAGTATTTACCAGTCAATATCCTGGTTCGCTTCCGCCATTTTGTATCGACATTCTTCATGTACAAGTAGCTGAAAACCTTCCTAGCCCAACGCTCCTCCCCCATTTCTCTCAATCGCTTCTCAAATTTTATCTTGCTGCTAGCTTCCCTGCCTTCAAATGATGTCCATCCCATATCACCTTGTACACCCTGATTTGGTGTATTCCCGTGAGCTCCTAAAGCAAGCCTACGTATTTCTCGTTGCTTAATTTCTAATCTTCCTTGAACTTCTGATCTCATGCACAAGACCGCATTGCCGAACGTCAGCCCAGGAACCATGACCCCTTTCCATATTCCTCTCACAACATCATACCTATTGTAATTCCACAGTGCCCTGTTTTTCATCACCGCTGCATTCCTGTTACCTTTCGTCGTCACGTATACGGTATTTCGCGTTCCCTTTGTTACTCAGCCCCATTGCTTATCCATACGCCCAGATATTTGTATTTATCTATTAGCTCTAGCGTGACCTCTAGCTCTAGCGTGACCAAGCAGGCACCCCCTTTTGAAATCTGGTCGGAATATACTTTATCGTGATAGGGAAGTGGGGCCCTCGGCATTTTGCTGTAGGCACTACACAAACCGGAGCCCACAAGTCCCCCCTCTTCTTTAAAAAAAAAAAGACAGGAAGCATAAGGCGAGCTGCTGCTTCCCCGTTAACTACTGCACGCAGCTCATCTGACTTTTCCACCATGAAAGCTACAAAGAATTGAAGTAGGTAAATAATTTCGAGGCCAAAAAATTTAGATGTAATGTGGAATTGGGCTAGTGCGATGCATACAAGTTGGACGACTGTTCACACCAACCGTTATTTTGTGGGCAGTCATGAACTTCAATACAGTGGCATCCAATGTGCTCATGACAGTGCGTGTTTGATGCAACAAAATGAAATTGTTTTTACAACAACAAAGAAATGAAGGCATTTCTGGGAGCCTTCCTAGTTACATTTTAGCACATGCTGATGGTGCAGAGAAAGTATTATTCAACTCTTTATAACCTTGTTTGGCCTTTTATTGGCAGTGTTACACCTCTTCATAACTTTAAATGGCTTGGAAGTGCTCTGTATATTGTGGATGAGATTCAACCGAGTAGGAGAGAAGCCCAATTTCAACTACAGACATGGCGAATCAGCATAAAAAGAACTAAATGAGGACAGCAGACTAGACGGGGCACTAATTTGTCATGTTTTTACTCTAATTTTCTTGCATATGTCAGCTGGTTAATGAAGAAGTTAGCAGCTGTTAATATGTGTCCTCTTGTGCTGTCGGGAGGCACGCTTCACCACCAATGCAACAGGGACCAGTGAAATAATCCTGGCATTGTCCCTGCAACACAGACTGCTTTCTTTTGTCTTGCACAGTGTCTGAAGCAGCATTCCTTCCCTGTTTTATTCCATGTATAGGATGCCTGGGAGCCCTCTCACATTGCCAGTACCACCTATTTTTTTAATGTGTGTTGCTATTTTGCTTTTGGGGGGCATTTGCTACAGAAACAGTGTTTGTTCCAAACTGTTTAAGGAGCACTAAGTCATCGTAATGGCAATAGTTCTGCCAACCTCTTGGCATATTATTTCTCCCCTATTGTTGTGCTCTGTACAATCTTTCACAAATATACAAATGAATAGCAGATACTGTTTTCGCATAAAGGGATCACTAGCATGAAGCATGGCTGAAAAACTTCATGTGGAATTCCATGCCTATTTGGAAATGTGATGCCCTTTAGAGATTATGAAAAAAATAAATTATTTGTATATAGTAAGTGCATGTAATGCTTGGAAAAAATCGTCGTGTAAAGTTACAAAAGCGTTTATAGATTTCTATGTTATGAACAATTGTTAAACACTAATAGCAATGCTCTGTAATTTTAACGAGCCATATAAAAGAACGTTTTTCTGAAGTTCATTCAGTATTTTTTTTGTTCTCACACTGGTTGATTTTTGCTTGCAGGAAGAAGGCACTGGAAAAGTGATTTTTATTAAACTGCTTTCTTTTTCTTGAAGAGTTATGCTCCTTCACTTAGTGTAGTGACTAACAAATTGTCCAATTTCTAGCTATAATCTTTCACACAAACAGAAATTTACAAAAATGTGGCATGTACAATTTGCTCAGTTTATTCTAAATTAAGCTAACCATTTCATTCTTCTCGTAAGATATTTCTTCATGCAATAATGATTTTTTTTAACTGCAGGAAACTTCGGAAGTGCCAAACAACAATGACGTTAAGAAAAAACAAAAGTATGAGAGCATGCTCCTCTGGTTCGCATTATGTACGGCTATCTTATATGAAAGCTCTATTTGCATCCTGCCTCATTTAAGGGACACCAAAGACAAATGGCAAAGTGTCAGGGTGGCACTCCAATGCTTAAAATGTCTATAATGTGACTGTTGTAAACGCCAGCACTTTCTTAAATGGGAAATTGGTTTAAATGTATGACGCGATTTGTGCTGTTATCGGGACACACTGGCTATAGACCCTGATGATGTAGAAGGCCTTCAGTATAATTAATCACCGGTACTAAATCTATTTATAACACAATTTACCATTGCAGTTCATTACATAATGGAATGAAGTGCAACTTTTGCATATCAGAGTTAGTCATGGAAACAAGAACTTGCAGCTGTCACCACTGAGTATAATACGGCTTAGCCAAAAATTGTGTTTTTGCCTGGCATCCATCAGGATTTTTTTCTCATGTAGAGTGCTGAGTTTTCGCTCGCAATCAGTGGCTCTGAAGCTCCATTTTCTGCAACATGGCCACTTTGATACTGTCGCATTAATATTCTTGCGTGATAGATTCTCTTCGGTGTATTGTAGCGTACTGTTGAGGTTTAGATATTTATCATGCATGACTGATTAACAAATTTCTGCCTCCTTGTTCATGCTCAAAGAGCCTGTAATATGTGAATATAATGCCCAGAATTAGCTATGAACTTTTTGTGGTTATTAGAAATATAAATTAGCACACTGCACAGGTTTGATGGTTGCAGGATTGGGTTACTTTTCATGATTGCTTTCAAAGGATGCCACTTCTCTACAGGCAGAGTAATGTTCAACGTTGCACGTAAGAATATTAACTTTGTTGCCTGATATCGATCTACTGGTTTACACGAAACCTTCAGATGGTACGTTAGGACTTGCTGAATAAAATTAGCGTTACCTGCTCATTTTGCGAAATGGGCTTTAGCTGAAAGCATTTTTTTTTCAATCAATCGATAGTGCCGTCCCTTCACAAGAGTGCTCACAGTTCTTTTATTTTTTCATGCAACATATGCATTCGTACGTCCCGTTGGATTACATCAGAAGCCGACATGTTTGTGGTGCACATTGTCAGCTTTTGTGATGAAGGTTTGTCATAGCTGTGCCATTTCTTAACCCACGGACATCGCTGTCTGCGCTCATCGCTGCATATCATGTTTCATCCGTCTTTGTAAGACAGGGTAGTCGATTCATTTGAAGGCACCCAATCTGCTAACCTTAATTTCTTTTTCCTCACTCCAGTTCTATGAGGCTGCGAACAATGTTGTGGAAGACGAGACTGAACGTACGCTTATCATGGGGGTAGAGTGCGCAGATTGATTCTAACGAACCAGATTGGTCCTTTCTGTGCAGTATGTATTCCAGTCTTTCTTTCTTTTTTCACATTGCATGTCTCTTCTTTGTCGAATTTGAATAGGTTCTGAGAACCTACTCAAGTTCTACCTGAGAGGAAATGACGCTTATGCCTACTTGCAAATGCTATTCAGAGCATCAAGACTCCTTCTACCTTTACTTTTTTCAGGGCTACACAATGACGTTTTTCATGAATAGCTGTATCTCTGATAATCTTGTCCCGTGTTGTCAACAACAGTGATTGTGTGTAGTGTTGACTACATCAAAGCTGAAGACCTTGTTAGTATTCAAGCCGGTAAAACTGGACCCGTTATTCTGCTTCGTGAGAGAAATACCCATTATGTAACATCTAATGGTGGTGTCAATATACTCATTAATAATTTTCTGAAATATACGGTATATTCACTATCAGTTTCTATGAGGTCTTGAATACTATTAAATAGTTGGCCTTATATATAGACGACCCTGTGCATGCATTCTTCATGTGCCTCTTTCCTTATCTTTCTAGTGCCCACCCACCTTTCAGTGTTGGGTAGCAAACCATATATATTTGTTCTGGTTAACAATTCCTTTGTTAGTGTTTTTTTCTCCTCATCCACAGCACATTCCTGGCCAATTAAATTGTACTCTCCAAGCTGGTGATTTTTTTTTGTTGTCTGTAGTGTGTGCTGGTTCCTTGTTTATACTGATTTACTGTCGCACTGTTTTTGTCTGCTTCATAAATGGTATATTTGGTTTCTCCTGCTGTAATAGTCTTTCTATCTGCCTTTTTCCAGGATCTGCATATTTAAATATGAGAGAACTGACTCTGACTGGTAACCTTTTGTGTATGACATCTTCTCCAAGGGATTTAATCACAGAAGTTGTGCGCGGCATGAATCCAGGCAAAAGAAAAACCTCGCAAGTCTGGGCACTTGCGAGGTTGCTGACAGGGTTAAGTAAATAAACTCAAATTGAAGGAAGCACTTTGCTTGAGACAACCACTGGCAAGAGGTCTTAAATGCAGTTCGCAAAAAGTTCATGCAATAAAAGGTGTTAAGTTGAGCTGGAGAGTGGTGCATGAATGCCAATGCCTACTAGAATGTCTGTACTGCCAAAAAAAAGGTGCTGGAGCCCAATTAAAGCCACTAAACTGACTGCTTGAAATACGAGGTCGTAACGTAGGCGAGGACTAAGAGAGTCCTTGCCTTTGTTACGTGCTCATATTTCAAGCTATCATGAATCAACAACTCGCCTGGTCAACTATTTTGACTAAATTGACCACCCACATACATAGCCATTGCAGTCGTGGTGAGGGCAATAGCCTGTGATTGTGTGCAAACTTATATGGGAGTCTTATTTATACCTCAATGGTGTTGCCAATTAGTGCTAGCTTTAGACAGAAATCGTAAGCCAAACTACTGGGGATCCATTTGTCGGAGAGCATGAGTGGGTATTTGAGCAGCATTATTTCTTTAGTCGCGGGGGCAATTAGCTGTCATGTTTCAGTTCTCTGGGTAGAGCCTTTCCTGCCTTATCTGACATAGCTTCAGGTGCCGCAAGAGATGAAAGGATTGTGACTGGGGAAGTTGTATGACTAAAATTAATGGCAGAAACAGAAGCTTGGCAAATTAGCAACAAGTAGAAAGGGATGCACTGGATAGCTATGGTACTTTGAAAACTGAGAAAGGATGCATGGTGAACGTGACATCCCAAGGGGTGTGGCGGAAACATGCTAGTCTTTATATGTGTTTCAACATCAGAAAAATCATTGCAAGAACAGATCAGTAAAACAGGGACACAGAACAATAGGTCCCAGCAGTTATGTAGTAAAATCCTTCTTATACGTTCCCTTTGTATAACGTTTTTGGCGTCCTCTTTCACAAGCGGGGGATCTACAGGCGCATGTACGTAGAACCTTTTATGCATTATAAAGTCCTTGTCGCACGTCATACTCGTAATATTCCTGCACAACACATTGCTAACTGTTGCTGCAGTGATGTAGGCATGTGGACTGCCACAAGGTCATTCATTTTTTTTTTAATGGTCCGGTCCTCACACAGGCGCGAAAAAGAATGCCAGCATTTCTTTTGAACTTTAAACTGAATAACCTCAGCGACGAAAAGCCGTGCGAGCAGAGAGAGACCCTTTCTGGGTTGCCACGAAAGTTACTAGCCCTCAGTTTTTTTTTTCCTCCCTCGAAGCGATTAGCCGTGGTGATATTATTTTAAAAGTGTATGGACGTTCTTCCTAGTGTACGCAAATTAAAATAGTAACGCTGGCATCATTATCATCATCATCAGACGAATACAAGCATTCGTATTTCTCAGCCGTTCTGGTTCCGGCGCGAAAAATTACGGCAAACGTCCTGAAGAAAGTTCGCCGCACTTACAAGCTTGGCGAACGCAACCAAGCTCGAAAGTGCTCTATCGGCGTTATCACAAAATCTGGTAAGCAGCCGTAGTTGCTTGGGTTGGCTTGGGTGCGCCCACCCTTGCTGGCTGCCTGTCTTTCGTCGACATGGGTCGCCGGCGAATCCTGAGAACGCCGTCCGAGGAGCGCGAACACCAGCTCAGACGTAAGGAAATGAGGCGGGCCCGCATACGCGCCCAGACGGACGAACAACGCGCTCTTGCTCGGGCGAAGCACGCCGAACTACAGCGCCGAAGGCGCCAGAACGCGGCGCTGCGGGAACGCGAGGCCGTCGACAGGCGACGGCGACGGGAGGACCCCGAAGTTCGGCAGCTGGAGGCGGCCAAACACCGCGCCCGCCGCGAAATCGAGGCAGTGCGACAGCGCGAGGCCGAAGTGAGACGGCTGCACCGACAGAACGCCGCGGTTCGGCTGCACGATGTGGAGGCTCAACGTGCGAGGTGGCGCGAAGCGCAGGCACGACGACGCCGCCGGCAGGACCCCGAAGTTCGCCAGCTGGAAGCGGCCAAGCATCGACTGCGACGCCAAGACGCCGCAGTACGTCAACGAGAGGCGGAGGCCCGACGGCGTCACCGCGAAAGAGCTGCACTAAGGCAGCGTGCGGCACTTGAGAGAGTAGACTTCGTGTGTGACGTTTGTTTTCGTCCCGCCGAGCTGTCCCCTATCCGTGTGTCTCACGTGCCGACGCTCACCGCCCAGCATCCGAGCAAAGACGTGCCTTCTTTTATGCTGTGCCCTTCGTGCCAAAGCGACCTGCGGATGGGTGCGATTCCCCCGCTTACCAGGAGTAGCAGTTACGCTTATCCCGCTAATCCGGCGGGTTTGTGTGAATACCACTCGCTGTGCAGGTAAGCTGGTCCAGTAGTGCTTCGTAAAAAGGTTCCTGAAAGATCTCACCGACTACTACGTCAATGCCAACCAGTGTTCGCTTTGTGACAGTACTGTGGTTTTCTGCTTAGCTATCTCCATATTGTTATCTACGTGTGACAGTCGGTGCACACCTGGTCAGCAGGGATTCACACCTCCCACTTCAAAACCAGCATCCTAATCAGTCCCTTCAAGTCAGTCAGAAGTTTCGCAGATTTTTCAGTTGAGTGATAAGTTGTACGTCAACTGCCGCATATTGCGCTTCAAATGAGCACAAACAACCCCTACTGGTGCAAATTAATCTGATATTACATCCCTACTTTGGCTTTTTGACACTTTTCTCGTGAACTGCCCTCGTCTGTCTACAAAGCCAGCACTGCACGCTGAGAGGTATTCAATTCGCTAGACTGGAAATAAACATAAATAAAGAATTATGGGAAGGATCTCAGCCACCTATGATTTACAGATGACATAGTGCTCCTCAGGAATTGAATCAATGAATTGCAATAAATGAGTAATGTCATAAATGTAGAAGGTGTAAAAGAAGGGCTAAATATTAGAGCAATGACTGACAGCCTGGTGAAAAAAAATCTGTTATTTGAAACCATCCTATAGAGCCAGCCACCTAATAAAAGCAGAGCCAACTCGGGGAAAACGGGATCTACTTGAGGGCTTAGGCGATAGCACATATGGTGGGCATTATCACATCCTAAGAGATAAATACTGCTCCCCATAAAACAAAAAGTACACATTGGCAGTTCTTATGTAAAGGGTGGAAGCTTGGAGGATAAAGAAGCGCAAGAAAATTTTACAAGGGACTGCTAACTGGACAGAATGTGTCATTAGATTCTTGTGGAAAGGAAAAGACTGATTTATACTGACATATTGAAGCCTCTATTTAGTGATGTGAGTGGGATTCATATCTTTAAATAATGTTTAGAAGTAGCACATACACACAGAAACAAGTTATGTTGCGCAGCCTAGTGGAAGCGTGGCAATTTGGGCTAGTTGGTATGACATGACGATTTTTATAGCGCAAGAACAGAATGACAAAGGGACAAGAGTACTCGTCTTCTTATTGTTGTGTCGTTGATCTGTTCTCGCACTATAAGAATCGTCTAGTGGAAGAGCCTTGAAGCTGGATTGTAGCGTCCTTCACTTAGATGTTCATAGTGAGATGCCTGCATGCAAACCAGAATGAGCATTAAAAACTAAGTGTATGTAAATGCTCATCCTTACTCTATTCTGTGCTGCTTATGAGGTGAAAGGAGTTGACACTTGGAAGTCGTGCGGCATTCGCAGTAATTAATGCAAGGTGCAAGTCACAGTGCATACAGCCGAGTGCACGCATGTGCAGTAAACTACAGCACACTAACAAATATTGCTGGTGTGCTCACCACCCACTGTTTAAAGAGTGTGCTGTGTGTATGACTCACATTCGCCACAGAGCCAAAAATTTTGATCATTCCAGGCCTTTACCCTGTAACCACTCCATAATTAGACACCCTGGCCAGTATGCTTTCCATTGCACTAAAGAGTGCAGATACTATAGAAATTTGTGGCCGGTTCTTTCGAGGACTACAGAGGGCACAACAGAATGGCAGATGGTAGGCATAACACTAAAAGGTTGTAAGAAATAGTTATAACATCAAGACTTTTTCATCCCAGAACCACAGTATGATTATGAGACTACGTTGTGGAGGATTCCATAAATTTAGACCACCTGGTGTTCTTCAACATGCCCTGAAATCGCACGAGACATGGACCCATAGCACTTCTCCTCCATCAGTATGAAAGATCCGGAGGGAGTAAAGTTGGTTAAATAAGCACGCACATAGCTGATATTCCAGTTTCTAATGATGGCGTATTCGACTATAGGCCACCGTGCTCAGGTTGCTGCAATGTAGAGCCTGCTCTTGATCCGAGCCAGAGAATGTGTCCGAGCCAAAAGTGCAGGCGCTTGCTAAGGCAATCGGAGTCCGGAAGAACGTACACGTTACTGCCTGTTCTGTTGCAAACCGGTGACGTGTACTTCCCGCATCATCAGATCTCGGTTGCACTTTGAGGTTGAAAAGAAAGTGTTTCAGAGTGGTCAGAGTTAGAGCTTGGTGCTCTGAAAAAACCAGCCTAACATATTCGGAGCGCTTAATTTTGAAGAGCGACACATAGCACACATCACAATGTTGCTTAAAAACCACCATTCGAGTGTACCCGGACAAAGATAAAGCTGGGCCGGCCTCGTAATTGGCAGGACAGGCAACTGCTGTCTAGTTGAGCTATCAAACTGGATACCAAAGGGAAGACACGAAGGATGGCAGCGGGTCAGATGTAGTGACTACAGGAAGAAGTTCACCGGGATAAAACGGTATCGGGTAGCTCAAGGTAGGGTTAATAGTAATCTTTGAGAGAAACCTTTATTCTGCAGTAGATATAAATTAGGCTGAGAGCACTGATAACAATGATGAAAGCTAAACGAAAACCAAGTTAAATAGAAGGGTGCACGTTGTGGTGGCTGCAACCAGTGAGATCAGCTGAAGAAAAGTTCGCACGTTACCGATGCACTATAAAGCTTTTTGACTAGCAAGGAACAGCAGTCGAATGAAATATGCAACGTGTGCGCGCCTGTGTGTTGAGACTGGTTGAGGTTTCAACCAGCTGGGGGTATAAACGACACTATGCATTTTTAGCTACTACCTTAGGTGTCTTGGGAGATTCTATCAGAATGTATTAAGTCGTAAAATGTTTGCACTGATTACTTAGTTGAATTCTCACTTTATATGTGACCCATTGTGGTGACTATGCTGCTGTTGCCATGCACTAGGAAGTACATTGTCATCTATTTGATTACACCACATGGTAACTGCATTTCAAGGTAGCAGAATGTAGAAACAGCAGCGAATTCAGGTTCATTCACATGCTATATAACTCCAGATGGTCAAAGTTAATCTCATGGTTTCTATGCACTATGTTGTGCACTCCCTGGTTATGACTTGTAGAAACTCGTTTTTTTTTTTTTCATTTTTTCATGACCTAACTGACATCGCAAATAAAAATGAACTGCTTGCATTCCCTAAATATATTGTGATTCACGATAATATGCTCTTTTGTAGCACTTTCCATGTTTGCTTGCCCAAGTTTGCCCTTTGGAAACTTAGTCTGACACTGTAAAAGTCTGGAAAATTAACCCTTGGGATTTACTTTTGATGCTTCTTTCAGAGGAAGCTAGAGTCAAACAGGTGGTTACACTGGGTGCAGTATTAGAAAAATTCTTGAAGGGGTACTGAACAAAATATTTTCCACCGATATTTTCAGTCATACTTTCAGTCAGCTGAATGCTGAAATTTGTAGATGCAACATTCATTCCCGGCAGAAATTTGTAGAATAGAATGAACTTTACACTTCTTTCACAAACTGATGCATCTTGTGGCCCCACTGTGAATTGGAGAAGCTAATGTTTGGTTAATTAACATTTGTTAAAATGGGCACGCTATAATTCGCACTGGCAGTTAACTATATGCCCAAGGTGTGGTAATGCTCCTAAATGGTGGTGGGGCATGTCTCGTCGCGTCTGCGGTAGGGAGAGTTTAAACATTTGACGTGGCCGTCAGTGTGCAGCACTGCTCTTGCCAGTGTGCAGCCGCTGCACACTGACAATTTAAGCAGCCAGCTGTTTCATTGTGAGATAAACTCTTGTTTCTCGGAACAGTCGCGTCTTCCAAGCGCAATTTTGATGTTTATTTCAGTTTTACCTACATTTATTTAGTATTCCTTCGCATATTCTGTGCTTGACTGCTGTGGTTGACAATTTGCCTATTTTGGATATGCCGTGTAGAGCTAGCGTAAATGCGCACCAGCGTGGCCGTGTTTTGCTTATATGTTGCAGTAGTGACTATGAAGACCAACAGTGCCTGCAGAGACCTGCCAGAAGACTAAACTCTGAAAGGAACGCTCAAGAAAGCAAGGTGAGGTTCATTCATTCTGTTGTGCACCCATAAGTGTTGCAAAAAAGCATATTTTATTGGCTAAAGAAAATGTGGTAAATCATTCTTGCTTCTTATGACAACCAGCTGCCAGAAATGTGTCCATCCATCGCACCATTACCTAAATACGTGCGGGAAGCTATGTCTAAATCTGTGCATCATTGCACCATTGACATTTTTAAACACGAGGAGTGTGCTTTTCATTGCAGCGCTCATATTCGCAGTATAATGGCTTTGATGCGATCTAGGCCCTAGGTAAAAAGAACAACAAATAAAGGAAAATGAGACGGCTGTTGTGCTGAGAAGTTCCGGCACTGACTTTCTGCAGCAATGTTTCACATCTACTGTGCTTTGGCTAAATGCCACAAAAAAATTACATCATTAGTCTTCTGATACTGCATGCATGGTTGTAAACTAAAACAAATATTACCATTATTGATTTTACAGCGAAAGCTGCTATGAGATCAGAACACGAGTCAGGCGTGGTGTCGTAGTTGTCGGCCGCCGCAGGTGTTCGTAACCAGTATCGAAAAAAAAACTCAGTAAATAAAAAACACCAAGGACACAGTGGGGCTCCAACCTGGGTCTGCTGTTTGCCAGCCCAGTATTCTACCGCTAAGCCGCGCCGGTGTTTGGGACTTGTTTGTAAAGTTGCCTTAGGCGGGCTTCATGTCGGGACAGGAATCGCGTTAATATGAGTAATAAAGCGTGTTACATCAGCAAATTAACAACCAGGCGTCACACATGGCAAATAGTGTAAGGAGTGGGTCGTCGAATACTCCAACCCATTACAAAAGCTTGTTCTTGATCACCTATCAACTGTAGCACATACCCGCTTCCGGCATAATTCCTCATCGTCGTCAGCCACTGCATGAACAATTAGCTCCGAATTCCTCGCAAGTGTTTAGCAGATACCACGCTTCTCAGAAAAATGAAGGATAGCATAGCGTCTGACGGCCTACTACTCAGAAATTATGGTTATTAATGGTGTAGTGGGTGCCCAGCAAGTCTGCTTGCAGCAGTTACCCAATGAGTGTTAAGAAAAGGCTCTAAAAGGCCGCTCTTTTAGCTCTCGCTGTGACTGTGCTGCGCCTTCCACGCATGCCCGGCGTTTCCTAAGTTTCGTTTATCAATTAAGTTTTAATTTAAGTTTTTATCAATTAAGTTTTTATCAATTAAGTATTAAGTTTTGTTTATTTTGCTCGTACTAACTTGTTCAAATTTTCCTTCTTTCCTCGCACCATTGAAAAGTGGAACGATTTGCCTGCAAGCAGTTTACACTCTCCCGATCTTATTTACGCTGAAATTTGAAGTTGTTTTTCTAACTATTCCAACTATTTCCTCTTTTCCCTCCCCACTCTTTCTTTTTGTTGCTTTTGTATAAATATGTCACGCTTTCCACTTTTTACTCTCTTTATTATTGATGTTGTTTGGAAATGTGTATGACAACTGTATTATCTTGCCCTTCCTGCTTTGGCCTCTGGCCAGCAGTATTTGTAAATAAATAAAATAATAAATAAGCCTTGTTTGTACAGAATAATTAAAAATGAACCTTTTTTCGTTAACATGCTATGTATGTTCACCGTATTATTTTTTTCACTTACTGATCTTGTTTTTTTTTTCTTATTATAATTTGTGGAGAGCATTTGCGTCGGAAGTCTAACTTTAATAAATAGCAGTGCAATTGCAAATCTGTTGTGGAAAAAACCAATAAACTTATCCGGTAAATGTCTTTGTTACAGGTTGACTGCTGCTTGCAGACAGATGGCACTGGAAAGGTGACATATTAAAATGTTTTTTCAAGTGTGTATGTGTTAAATTTAGGGTGTTAAGGTGGTCTTGAATGTAAAATTGAATGTAAAATAGAACACAATGCAACTTGAAATCAAAGCTAAGCTGGAAACATAACAAGAAATGATTGTGGTATCTTCTTGCATGTGTGTAATGAAAATTACACAGCAACCTTTGTTTCCATGCCTCAACCAGTGATTCGTACTGTTTGTTTCTCATGTTGCTATAATCATCTGGACATTGGAAGTGCGCTAAATGCGTGTGTGCTGTTGTGGTGGTGAAACTTCAAATGGAAAGTTATGCCTATTTTCCAACCTGGCCCGACTTGCCGCACTTATCAGTGATAGTGAAGGCTGATGCTATAGTGTAGCAATGCTGAGTTTGTGCAAGCCATCACAAAGACTAGACAGAGTGTAGCGAGAACTGCAGCTTCGTTTCATTCAGACGACACCCGATACTGTAGTTCAATAGCTTAGCTGTTGCCCTGCTAAGCATGATGATGTGGGTTTCGATTCCTGCCATATTTCAATGAGGGTGAAATGCAAAAATGGCTACGTACTTTGAGTTATGTGCTCACTAAAGGAGCACTGATCATAGGTCAGCAAATATTGTGGCACTCTTTCCAACTTATTTACAGAATATATTTCGAACTTAAAGACTCGCCGAAGTATTTTTTATTCGGACTCAGACTTACTAAAATGTTTCCCAACCAGACTCCCTCGGACTCAAACTCGCCAAACTGAAGCCCACGCAAACTCGCTTCGACTTATGGCTCGAACTGAGCCTGAGTGAGTCGACTCATAAGTCAGTTAGCGTTTACTTAGCTTTTTGGAGCGTTGTGGCAATGCTCCTTAATATATCTTGCACATTCGGGGCTCTACTCGGTTCTTGTTGATCTCATTTCTCAAATCCAAGTTGTCAGTGGTTGGGGTCCTGTAAGGAAATTTTATTTTAAGAGATGTGTGAAAAGATGTAGTTTTATCAATTTCCCATGAATTAGTTTGCCCCATTCATTACCTGCACCCTTTCTCAATAAATATTGAGTGTGCATATGACCGCTGGTGCGTTTAGGTTTGGGTGAGTGGACGGTAGTGTAAATATCATCCAACATAAAGCTGATATTATTGCCGAAGTTGAGTAGATAGATCCACGTAGGTCGGCATAAAATGTAGAGCTTACTTAGACTCACTCAAGAAATAGATTGTGTGGTTATGACTCACTTGGACCCAGACTCGCAAAAAATTTTCCTCAACTTGACCAACTCATACGCAGACTCAGCAAACTATTATTCACTCACATTCACTCAGACTCGCCCATCGATCTGAGTCTCAGTAAGTCTTAATCAGTTGACTCGTGACTGAGTTTGCTGGCTTATAGTATGATACAGAATCCTGAAGGAAGAATTACTAGTGAGATAGATTTGTGTAGGCATGTACTATCAGCGTCAAATGAAACCCAAAGAGCGGTTAGCCTTCGCGATGGCATACTGCGTGCTGTCCGCTTATCACCGTGGACAGGCATAAATTCATGCGTAGAGCTGCTGAACAGGATGCACGCACCTGTGCACAGTGATAAGTGGACAACACGCACTATGCCATCGGGAAGGCTTGCCGCTGTTCACGCTGATAGTACATGATCTACAATATATCAATAACAAATGTAGCCTAGAACGTATAGTAAACTATTGTTAAATGGAACCTGAAGGAACCAAGAAAGTATGTTTCATTTAACTGGAGTTGCATTTGCTGGGAGATGAACAGATATGCAGAATTCAAGCACAGGTTAATTGTATTAGAGGCAGTTGTTCCATTTAAAAGAGGATTGACATAAAGTTTCGGAGGTGAAATAATAAGCAAGGTAAATGTATGTGGAGACATACACAAGATCTATGGGCTATTAAGGGAAAGCATAGCCTAGAATGTATTTAAAATCAATTTTAGTGTGTACACTGTGGGACTGAGCGAAATACAAAGCCCCTCGCGACACCAACATCAATGTAGGGCAATGTAAACAAACCTACGTCACAAGTTTGTGTTGGCTGGTTGCTGGCACACGTCTTGCTCTTGCACTCTGCGATTTCCTCCTCCATGCCTGTGGCTTCGTGTGTGCCAGCTGTGCTGACTGTCAGTGTGTGGCTCGCTTGTGCACAGCGCCCACGTCGCATGGCCGGCAGTGTTTACCTTTCCCCAGGAACTGCTCTTGCCTAGATCGGCGCTCTTCGAAACCGAAACCGAGACTGGGCGCTCTAAAAATGCCTATAAATAAATAACAGTCCTACACTCGTGCAAATGAGGTTTCCAGGTGTTATAAGTGGGTTATAAGCTACCTGTTGCAGCAGAAACAAAGGTGCTAAATTTTTGTGCCAGTGCTTTTTTTTTGAGAAATTTCCGATTACCGAGTCTGTGGTTTCTAGAATTTTATAGTGTATGTCATGCAACTGGGCACTGAGCGAAGTGTCTCGCTGCAGCAACATCAACTTGTTTTGGGCATAAACACCCACATTACAAGTTTTTGTTGGCTGCTGTACTTTCTGCGTCCACTCTCTGCCACTTTTGTCAACACAGCGCTTGTGTGCATGCGTTTTTATGCATAGTGCACATCACTGTCTAATGCAATCACTTGTCCAGCTGTGCCTGCAAAAAAAAAAATAGCAACCTGGTCCTGCCTCTCTTGGTGCTGCCTGAAACCGAAACAGTGGCTGGGTGCCATAAAAACATCTCAAAATAACTGTCTTGCGCTAAAGCAAGTGAGGTTTCCAGTCACATGTGAGTCGTTAGCTAGTTTTTTCAACAGAAAAAATAGCATGCAAATTTTTTTACGTACTCTTTTAAAAAACAAGTTGGTCCAAACTAAAGCAATGGCCTCCCTCCACTACAGCTGGCCTCATTATAAACATTGTGGTTTCAGCATAAAGAACCCCAGCATTTAATTTTGATTTAATTGAAACTTTGGGCTGGGACACTAAACTATGGTTTTTAAAAAAAGTTTGAGAACTTGCCTGTGCAATTTCACTCGCTTGAAAACAACACTGAAGTGAAACAATAAACGTGCCTGACACCCGCTGCAATGGTGACAGTGCCATCTCGCTGCTTAATATTCCTACCAAATGTTAACTTTTATGTACCTAGTAAACATTTCTGGCATGGTAACTGACCTCATCTGTTTTCTCGTATGAAGCATTTTGTATTTAAACATAGATTCATGCGAGGAAGCCTGCAAGCAGCCTCGCATCTTTCAAATAAATGTGCGAAACGCTTGCTCAGAAGATGGGAACGCCATCTCGTTGGAGCAAAAGATGGAGGCATAGCCGGGTGTGCCACTGGTGGGTCACGATGCACTTGGAGAGTACACCCAATGTCCCGCTTGCGGGTCACTCCACACCTAAAACCAGTCCGACAGAAAGCATGCCGCACTGAATGTGTTATTGTGACGATTGTCACACAGAGAAACATCTGCGGATCATTTCTTTTGTGGGTATACCTGTAGCTGTTTGTTTTATATGGGAGTCAAATGGTCTCTGTAACAAGCACAATTTCTTCCAGGTTGATTGTTTTGCACAGACTGAAGATGCTGCAAAGGTAATGTGTCCATGGCCCCTCCTTATATAACATCACTTAGGGAGACACTCCAGCCTGTGGTGATGAGTTTTCAGTTTTTTTTTTTGTTTCTGTTCACAGATGTCTTTGGAGGTGCCATCCAAGAAATGCCTGAAGGTCAGAGGATGTTTTAACATTACGGCTTTTTCTGAATCACAACTCTCGGCTTTTAGTTCACCGCTTGCTTTTCTGTATGTTCTAAAGAAAAACTTGATTAGCATAATGAATTGATGAAAGTTTGCACACTCATAGTAAATGGCTGTAATACTCCACTACTATTCCAACACAGTAGGTTTCCATTTAGGAATTCGAAGAGCCGCAACCCCGAGCAGGAAAACAAAGCTTCGGCTTCGTTTTAAGTGTTCAGCCAGGTGAGGCATAGCACCAAGGATACGTGCCAGCTAAGATTGGCAAGCTTTTTGCACAGTCATAGGTCACTGGGCTTAAGTTGTTGCTTTGATTACTCGCTGCAAAAAACATGATCAAGTTTGTTGTTAAAGGTATACCGCTCGACCCCCCCTCTCATCCAATGGTTTTACTTCTCTCTGTGTCGCCAAGTTGGCAGGTATGTAACTCGGAACTGTTTATTTTTGAAGATGACAACGTGTAAGATTCATAAATCAGCATAGAGTGTGAGCAAAGCAGGTCATGTGGCTTGCATGCAGATTATAAAGGATTAAGCAAAATTCAAGAAGGCCAATTGTCTATAGGGAGCACCACCAAAAGTTCACTGATAAATATGTTGGCACACATTTTTATGTGAAAAGCTCCCATAACTTCACGTGTTCGTTTATCAGAAAACAAAATATCTGTATCAGGAAAAAAAAACTGATTGCAATAACTTATCTTTTTATTGTTTTATATAAAAATTTGGGGTGTGCGAGATATAAATATTTAGAATATTTTTCGGGTAGTATGAATATTCGATTCGATTTGCACTGAAATTTTTACAACTCGAAAGATTCGAACTGCCCAAAGACAAATGCTGTCAATGTCCAATTAAAAGTTACCTCTTCAGACTTTCAATGGGCTTCATCTCATCACAATCTCGTACTGTTGCAAAGCTGCCTTTAGGCTCTGCTGCGGTCAAATTCTTTCAAGACAAAACACAGTCAACATCAAATTAAAAGTGATCTCTTCAGATTTTCAGTATGCTTCACTGCATCACAGTTGTGCTGCGGCGAAGCTGCATTTTAGGCTCTGTTATTGTCGCAAATATATTGGCTAAAGGAAACACTGGTTCTAACAATTTCGATTAATGTGGCGGCACAGGAGGCTGAATTAGTGCTTTTTCGGACCTGAAATTTGGGTGGGAACTCTGAAAAACCGTACGCTGAAGATTTTTCAGCATCCAAATTTCAAATGAAGTTCTTTTGTGTTGACGCCGACGAGTTAAATTTGAAACTTTTAATGTGAAAAGAGCACAGCCTTGTATGTGACATCAGTTGGGTTTCCATAGACGTTGAATGAGTAGTAGAGGCTGAGGAAATAGCATCTATGCCTTTCGCGGGTGATGTGTTGTTGGCAACACCTCGGTTGCACCAAAGCATGAACTAATACATGTTAGCCTCTAGATTACCTCATTCTTGACAGGACAACTATGAAGTGCCACGCTGCCACCACTTCATTGAACTAGCGAAAAAAGACTTTTTCATGTTGATCTATCTCGTAAGAATATGCTGAGGAATCCTCCTCTTTTTTTTTCCTGCGATTTCGCTTCAAACAATTCCAAAATATTCGAGAAACATTAAAGATATACTAGATTTGATTTGCACCTAACTTCAATATGCAAATTTGCTTCATTCTGAAAGTTTCGATACTCGCACAGCTCTAATCATAATTTGTGCCAACAAATTTATCAGTCAGCCATTAGTGCCGCTCACCAATAAAAAATTGGCCTTTATGAAATTTGCTTAATTCTTCGTAACTCGCATGCATGCCGCAGGACTTGTCTTGCTCATGCTCTTTTCTAATTTATAATGCTTCTATGTGCAGTCATTTTCAAAAATAAAGAGTTGTACTCTAGTGCTCGTTTCGTTCTCTTTGTTTCTCAGTCAAGTGTGTGTCTTACAAATTTTAACCATTAAGTCTTTCGTTATTACGCCTATTCAAATTGATCACCCGCAATCGGCATTTCTCGTCGATTTCAGCATGTTGAATTTATGCCTTGTGCGCCAAGCTCTTTCTGTAGTTGGTTTAGCCACTTTAAGAATCAATTTAAATTTGCCCTTTTGACAACATAGTCATTTTTGACAGACCTTTGCACGAACCAATGTGCTTGTGTTGTTGAGAAAATGCATTTGGCTGGAGAACTTAAAAGAAGTGTGTGCCCCTCGTCGTTATGCTTAATATAGAAGATCTGTTATCAAAAGAACTTTTGCAAGTCAAATATCAAATTAAAGTGTCAGCTTTACAATCTCATAGTTCTGAGCAGTGATAATTGCCAGAAATTGATGCCAGCTATTCAATAGAGAGCTGTTGTTGGGAGTAGGAAAAATTTATTCCACAAAAAATATTTCCGAAGGTCCTTCGTACGTATAAAGTGTGAAAGTGGCCTTCTCAGCCAGTTTCCAGCATCTCTGGTATCGCTTGTGTCACAGCGCTGCATCTAGTATCACCAGTCGCTCCTATGGTGGCGTCACACGCACATCGGTGAGCATCGCACTGCAAAATACACATGCCACTCCAAACTGTCTTTCAACCGCATCTGAATTGAGTGTGGACGAGCTTAGAGTCCGAGGATGACAGCACCTCAGCGGCTGGAGTTTTCAGCCATCCACGTAACTCGCTACATGGTGACAATGATGTCAAAAACTGTTGCAACGGCTCATGGTAAGGGTGGCCACAGTGTGTAAAAGGTTATGGTAGCACAAGATGTAAGCTACATTTTGATTGGAACCAGCTTAACAGGTCACTAAATGAGTGAAATGCAAGAGGATACTTCAATTTCTGCTGTGTGTATTTATTTTGAACTTGTATGTTGAATAGCTATGGCTGCCGAAATCAATCTTTAAAATTATTTTTGCGTCTACCCGAGGGCGGTACAAAAAACGCCTTGAAGGGAAAATTTGAGTGCAGCACCCCTGTAAGTGCAATCAAATGCGATAATGGTTCATTTCTCTCTGTGTGTCAGGTCTAGTCCTTGTAAACCTGCTTTGTCGTGTATGAATAAACTGAAATTGTAGGTGCTTTTGTTCATCCTTTTCTCTCGGATAGCATGGAAGAGAGAGGAAATACTCGCCATCGGGGACTAAATTTTCGTTGTCACTATGGTATAGTGTGACAGAAGCGTAGACTATGCACTACATGAAGTTCAGGAGTCTATCTTAAAACTTGTTTTTGCAGGTTGCTGAAGTACAGACCGAAGACAGTAGTACGTGGTTACAGGTAAAATAGCCACTCCCTTATTTGTCTCTTGAAGTATTGACAAACAGAGGAACGCACTCGAGGCCTTTATATGCTAACACATGCAGCAAGGAAATAGCATTACATTTCATAATGTTATTCATTATTAGACTTGATCCTTTCGCGCGCTATGTACACAATTGTGCGTGTCACTACTTTTTTTTGTGTGTCAACTAGGGGTTAAGCGAGAGCAAGTTGTGTAGAGATTTGGATTAATTGAACCTTCTGCATGATAACTTTGTCTTCATTTAACTTCATTTTGCAATGCAGTGTTGCATATGATAGTTTCGATAGTCACATTACCACGGTGGACGATTTGTTTTACATGTCGCTTCCTGTGATTTACGTTCATCACTCACTTTTTTCAAGCCATACCAATAATGGTATAACGGTATACAGTAGACTCTCGGTAAACAGAACGTGAAGGGACCGGGAAAATGTGTTCCATTTAACAGGATTTCCGTTTACTGAGAGGTGAACATGAGTGCAGAATACAAGCCCAAAACCAAGCATTGTAGAGGCAATATCTTCGTTTAAGAAGTAGTTACGTTTAACAGATTTCCGTTCACTGAGATTCTTCTGTATATTCAGTTAACAAAGTGGCTGGATGCACACCATTAGTGTGGCATGTAGATCATGCTGTACAAAACATGTATGCCATGGTTTACGGGTCAGGACCTGTCATGTCTGTTTTTCATACAGTCACATCACACTATTTTAATTTTGGTGTAAATCAAGCAAGCAAACAGTGCGTTATCATGTTGCTGTCAACAGATCTCAGCTCTTTACTGAATATCATAGAAAAAAAAAGGCTATGAATTGTACGAATTGTTCTGCAAAACCATGAAAGATTTGTCTTGGTCAATGATTGATAATATGTGGGGTTTAATGTCCCAAAACCACCAGATTATGAGCGACGCCATAGCAGAGGGCTCCAGAAATTTTGACCACCAGGGGTTCTTTTACGTGCGCTCAAATATGAGCACACGAGCCTACAGCATTTTCGATGAACCGCCGCAGCCGGGATTCGATCACGCGACCTGCTGGTCAGCAGCAGAGTACGTTAACCACCAGACTACCGCGGCCGGGATGTCTAGGTCAATACATTACAAATGTACATACTATATCAGTTAACTTCTATGTAATGATGCAGTTTCTTGAAAGGCAATTGCATTGATTTTTGTTGTTGGGATACGGTCAGATGATTCCTTAAATTTTGTTAGTTTTTTTCTTAATTTTTGGCTCTTGTTGTTTTGTTACTGTGATTTACGGATGAAGTGAGAAACTATGGATCAGTTCTGCATTCCACGATTGCATCACTAAATTTTGCAATTAATGCTAAAAACGAGTTGAACTTTTTTTGCAGCGATAGGGACAACCCTTGGCAGCTGTTGGTGTGATAAGGTCCGTTTTAATGGGTAAATTAGCTTGATTAGAATGATAAACTGGCTCTTTAAAATGTGCTCTGCATTGCCATTTTGAAGTTGCTGCTTTCCCTAAGATTGTCAAGCACTATGTTGAAGTAGGTAGTTTGGTAGAATGGCCTGCTAACTCTTGAACGCCCATTCTGTATGAACCCTTTCTTTTTCGCTAACACCCCTACCTCAGTACCCCGAGTCCAGCTCTGATGAATCTGATTATGGAAATGACTATCTTCTTGCTCACAAAGGGAACATGAAGATTGTCTGCAGGAACAAAGAAGGCAGCACACTATGATCATTGGAAAGACATCCTGTGTAGTGAATAGTAAGTGTGCCTGCTTTTACCTTCAGAGCACCATGTATAGTGACTAGTACATGCTGTTATAGATGCTTACTGTGCCTGGCATAACTACTTTATCATAATTTGAAATAGGTTCTGCTATTTTTGCGTGTTGTCAATAGTATACTTCCAAATATCTGTAGTGTAGCTTTCTTTATGTAACATTTTCTGTATGCTCCTTGAAGCATGGGTCAGTAGAGTCGCATTGTGGATATTTAATACAGCAGTCAACTTCCCTTCAAGCCGACTGAGACCAACTAAATTGATCAAATTAAGCTAGAGGTAATAAAAAGAAACATGGCTTATCTCTCTGTCATAGGAAATGATACAACACGAAAGCAGAATGCCGCTTCACAGAAGTACTCAGTTGTTTATTGTGTATTGATGTGTAAGAGCTTGTACAATGTCTATTGGTGTTCAGTAGGTATTATCACCCTTTGACATGGACGCTCCCTTGTTGATGCCCGGTTGCACATCTCTGAGTGTTGTCCACGATCATGATTAGGCCACTGTGGCAGCTGAGGTTGTTGATGGAAAACTGAACACAGCATGTCAAGAATTCCTCAGAAAAATGACATTGAAATATAGTAAGCTTTGGTACTTGATACAGTCGAATCTCATTATAGCAAACTTCACTATAACAATTCTTTATAGATTAACGAATTATAACGGGAGCCTAGCCGTGGAATCGTCCCGATTAAACTCAAATACAGCCGTTAACGAGCGTGCCAAGCCTTAAAAGAGCTATAGCTTTGCTTTTTATGGCCCTGCT
Organism: Rhipicephalus annulatus; assembly: GCA_013436015.1. Lineage (NCBI taxonomy): Eukaryota > Metazoa > Arthropoda > Arachnida > Ixodida > Ixodidae > Rhipicephalus > Rhipicephalus annulatus. Next base: position 46,329 of record WOVY01004112.1, read on the forward strand.
TAACCTTTTTGTTGTTATGGCATCACTGGGGAAGCACAGTGCCTACTCTCGCCCAGTGGCGACTAAGCTGACTACACCACCGACTGCACAATATACAATGTGTGCGTGCCTTAGGGCAAGCACTTTACCCCCACACGCTTTGTTATCGTTGCTAAAGTACAGCATGTCCCCTGCCACTTGGGAATACTTGGGTGTCATGCTCTTGTATGCGACTGGGTTAAGTAGTAATTGTGTAACGAAGGTTAACTTTCATATAGAAACCCTAAGAGATTATGAGTACCGGCCAAGGCCCTACGCTAAGATCGAATTAATTGGTGTCTTATTAAGGGCGGACATGGGTCTATGGGATATCTCATCTAATTTTTTTTATCAAATATGATGAGAGTTGGCATGCTTACTTAGTTTGTTCTCCTGATTCTAAAGATGTACTTATTTTTTCTGTGTGTTTATTAGTTAATTAAACAATCTATTGTTCTTATAGAAAAATAACCACCAGTCAAAAGTTAACAAATAGCATAGGGATGAACAGTAGAAAGCATAAGGCATACAACATAGGAAGCACTTTTTTGATTGGGTAATTATTTCTTGCATTACAGTACACTAAACTTCATAGCTCTGAATATGGCCTTGGTGTGGTCACACAATAGACTAATTTTAAAAACTTGCATCAAGAGAAATTTAAATCTGCTTTCTATGATTTATGCTCTAAAACGTACAGCTTCATGTGGCAAAAATAATTATTCTGCTATCTGTAATATTTTCTGATATATTGCAGGAATTGTCATGCAGGTTGTACGAAATTGCCATCTTGAGAAAATGAAGAAAACAAAGTATCCTAAGATTTTTGACTGTGAACATGTATGTACTTAAAATTATATCGTCATTAATATATACATATGGATACTAAAAAGCCTAAGGAGTGCGATGCTGCAAGCTGATTAAATATTAAACAAGTACTTCTCGAAATATAGCACAAAAAAGTTCATTGCATGGAACCAAGAATAAAATATTTAATATTAAAATAAAAAAAATTGGAGCTGCACATTAATAACGGGTGCCCAATGTTGTTTTTTGTGCACATGTAGCTACATTGTGCAAAAATAATTACAGCTCTAGCTGTCCTAGGTTCACTTTTACAGAACAAGCTATGCAAGGAAAGTGTTTCGGGAAAGTCAATCTGTGTTTCAAGAAAAATACTGCTAAAAATTTATTTCGCCGTTTTGAAACGAAAAAATTATGGCACACATACTTTTAGTCCGTTAATATGCACTGGGCATGTAATTGCACTGATTGTTTGCTTGAGCGTGTCATTTCTTCAAGTCCTGCTGAGAGTTGTCACCGTGTGCTCGTCTGCCTACAAGGCCGGTTCTCTGTTCGGTGACTATACTGATGCCGATATGCGACGAATGCGCACGCGTCATCCACGATCCGCTAAATTACACGGCGATGTTTTCCTTCTTGTCCAGATTGAGTTACACGTAAATGTCGCGAACCGAATTTGTGCACTCGCTCATAATTTCGAGGCTACATGAGTGCAATCGTGTTTGTTTTCTCTTCACGTAAGGCTCGCTCGCATTTTCGAGTCGACACCGCGACATTGTTGCGAACACGTCATTAAAAGCAGTCTACCTGTTGCCAGTAGCCTCCGTTTCGCGGGCGGCAAGCACATTCACCGTGAACACATTCATTTTCTGTTGTTCGTCTACACATGGCGTACTCCACTCTGACAACCCGTTACGCAGTTCACGCACAAGCGAGGTCGTTTCGTCAGGTGCAAGGGACTGCGGCATCAACGAGTTTAGCAATAAGACTGCGCTTCTATTGCGTCGCAGCAAAGATTGATATCTCTTGTAGCTTCGTTTCTGCTTTTTACTTGCCGTCCTCTAACTGATAAGGCTGCAAAACATGGCTACTCTCAGTGCCGTTGCCTGCAACTGAAGGGCTCGTACGTGAGCTAGGCCTACACCGGTGACTAGGCGACCACGGTTGACCGCCGCGCGTTCGTTATCCTCGTTGTCCTGAGCCATAGCGGGGCTCTTTCTGAAGTTCATGGCAAACGAACGATCGCCACACCCGCTTCACGAATTAGTGTTGGGCAGAACTTCTTTACTGGAGCAGGCAGTCGACAGCACCAGGACAAATTGGCACATGTCTGTGCGCGTCAGGATGGTGAAGCAGACGCCGGAAACACCACTTGGCCAATCGGATGCCTAGGTTTTGTCACGTGCCCCAAGCAGCCAATATATTCGCGCGCTGGTGCTTCTCGACGCTTTTTTTTGTTTTTTTGAAAACCAATGAGAAAGGCGAACCAGCGGTGGCAGGAAATTGAAGACGAACGACTTTTCCAAACGAGACCAAGTTGACCTCGATTGCTTGGGTGTAGCGGCAACGGTTCGGTTCGGCACAGAAAGAGCGTGAATTTAGCGTCTATTTGCATTCACATTCATCTCACAGGGGTGTTATAAATTGATTTTTAGCCAGAAATAATGACGCGAGAAGCTAGAAACTTCTCAGATAAGTGCATAAATAGGTACAGATTTCGAAAATGTCAGCTTCAAAGAGCCAATTTTTTTTTCCGATTTTCGGCTTTTTAGAACCCGTGTCCCCCCTTAAGCGCGATTCACATAAGGAAGAAATCCTCGGAGGAGAGGCGAGGATGGGGCATTACGTGACAACGACGTCATAGGTTAGTGTGTTGATGCGACCTCCTCGTGGCTCCCCGGGGGAGGCGGGGATCGTTTCTCTGACCGGTCAATCGATCCCCATGCAGCGGGCATGTAGCAAAATTTCGGGTGTGTCTCTGGCCACATTGTAGCCCTCTCTCCTGCAGTGCCTGCAGAACCTGGTGGCAGCGGCTGTTCCAAATTACGCTCCGGACTTGCGTGCACCGTGATGGCAAAAATAAACCTTGAATTTTTCTTTTCTCTCGTGGAAGAATATCATCACTTGTGGGACATCTCTTCCGATGAAAACTAACCTAAATAATTGTGTGTAGGAGACAATAGTCAAGCAGACGATGGAGCGCTGCCATCTTTACGAAGAGATATTTAGTTTTGTTTTGAAGTGGTTATTCTGATAAGAATTGTGACATCACCGCCTTTGTTGTTGTTAATGCTGCTGCTGCTACTGCTCTGCTTGTTCAGCCTGGCGAAGATGTTTTAGTAATATAACAAAATTTTTTAATGGGCCTTATTGTTCGAGATTAGACGCTTAAAATATAGGCAGCCGTAGAATCCGAGAGCTGCTTTTTATTTTAAGAAACATGACATGCTTCACATTTTACTTTAGCGGCTGCCCTGATACAGCAGAATTTTAGGCTGAGTTTGCATAGTGACGACAGAAGTGGTCTTCTATTACCTTGTGTTTTGAAATTATAATGAAGTGCTTGTACAGATAATTGTCAAATATTAATAGGCAAGATTCCTTCCGTTCTCGGTTGTTCTCATGAGAGAAATGCTATGAATCCTTTGTTCACAGAAAGCCAACCGATATTGCAAGGTACTGAAACTCCTATTTACCAACTCAATAGTAATATTTGACGAGTCAGAGAGGCTGTGAGCGATTTGGTAGTCGAAAAAAAAAAGAAAAAAACTGTTGTCATTGATGCTGCCCGAAATGTAGCTTTGGGCGAGTTCCTTTTTGCAAAAAAGAAAAGTTCGTGGTGGCAAGTCAGACCAAGAGCAACGTCGCGTCTGATTTCGGCACAAAAAAAGACATAAACAAGAAAGTTTCTATAAGCAGCAAAGCGGCAGGGGGGGGGGGGGATGCAAAACAAGCACTTCTCTCAAACCACACCAGCACTTTCCTCACCCAAGCAACACAAGCGCTTTCCTCCTTCTCCATTTAAGACACAATGTAGCTTTAAAGCCCCCCCCCTCTCCCCAAGACGAAAGCTTGCCGATATCTATAGCGTTCGCCTCGTCCGTCTGAGTAAGGGACACTTGAGGGGACTTATCCTCGCCTATTGACGCCACTAGCCTCTGCCTTTATCCCTTGTCTATTTCTCCCTCATGTGAATTCCGCTTTAACAACAGTCTGCTGTGCTACGTTCAGCGTCAGCTTTGGAGTATGGGCCTTGCCACTTCCTTCTAATAAACAGTTGTCAGTAGCATTTGTGCTTTTGCTGCCATTGGGTGTATGTGTGTGTGTGCAGAGAAGTGTTACGTAGGACGCTCTCTACGATATAGAAAAGAATTGCATACCGGAAATTACGAGTACGAGCAACCTCTCGGGTACATTCTGGGTCGTGTGTGCGTACCTTTATTGCTGATTAATTGTCCAATGTTGCCAATCGGGCTTGCAGCACTTGGCGATTCTTTTAGGGCATCGTAGAAATTCAGTTGCAAGTTAGGTCGGCATTGCTCTCGCACCATTTTTGTTCACTTTACAAATAGGCCCTCAGTTTGTGCCACTGTTGCGTATTCTTTCCGGTCTGTGTTCTTTTCCAGGAGGCACTTTCTGACAATGAGAGGACGAATGCTTGCAAGTGACTGTTCATGCATAGCATCTGCCAGATTGACCTTTTTCTCTCTCGCTTTTTTTTTTTTTGCAGAGAAAGCTTGGGCACACCTGAAGGTCACACAAGAGAACAACCTCACAAACGTCGACACTGTGGTGGGAACTTAGGTTTATCATCCTACAGTACAAATCCAATGTTAGCTACAACTAATATGCTGTGGCTGCATATTAGTTGTGCAGTACAGTTGTTACACAACTGTACTGCACGACGACAACATTGCACGCAGGACCAACCGAGCTTGTGATGAAGCACTCGGCCAATGTGGGACATGCTTTCCTCATGCGCAAAAAGGAATTTACGCGACATAGCTGCATGAAGTTGCGTGAAAGTGTCTTGCAAAGGCCATTACCCCCAGCACTGTCCAATCTGTGCGAAAGAATGCCGAGCCAAAGTTTGGGTAGGGCCCGCCTTACAAGCCATGCACAACTGTAAACTGGGTAGCTTTGCAGGAAGTGAAAAGGCCGTGACCATGGAAGATGCAAGAAACAGAAGCCAGACAAGTAGAGCAGTAAGCGAGAGCAAACGATGCGGGAGGAGCGAGTATTACCTACCAGAAATACCCTGAATTTTAGCTGTGAAGGAAGCCATCCAGTGTTAACAACTGGCCATGTAGAGTGGTTGGGAGGACGTGGCAATAAATTATTTATAGTCAGCTTGTGAATAAACTGCTGTGTTTAACAAAATTACTTTTCAGCGAACAGTACTAAAGGGGAGATGCTACTCGAAGACAATTTTTTTTTAATATTCACCCTAAAGTAATGAAACTTGAGCTGTTTATGAAACTTTTTATGCTGATTCCAATATATAATTAGTTTTCTTGCAAGTTGCACACTTTTAGCTCTGTAACATGACAAAGTGAAAACCTTAACCCTTTTGCCCCCCCCCCCTCTTTTTATCCCTAAACATCTATAATTTTTACCATTTATAGTTCATAATGCTTCAAATAAAGTGTAAAGTGCACATAACTAATTAGGAAGCACAAACAAAATATGTGATATGCGGGAAAAATAATAGACGTAAAAAGTTCATATTTCACCTACCCTAGTAAAGGTATGCATACAATTTTTTATTATACAATAAAATATTAAAATTTGAACTAGATAGTTGCATTTGTCGTACTTTGGAAAATATTTGGGCAAAATTTCATGCAGACCCAAGCAATAGAAGTGCCTGAAATGTAGAAATAAGGCCCATTAAAGGGGAACGGGGTGGTGTAGCACAGACTGGTGTGCAACTACTACTGTGTATCACTTATTTTTCAAGCAATTTTTTGAAGATCCTTGAATGGAGATTTTACCATGCTTTGTGAATTTAGATAGTAAAATACAAAGCCGTTCCAAAAATAAAAAATCAATCATTTGTGCGTGTTATATTTGAAGAAACATTTGTGAGGAAGGTTTAGCACGTACATTAGGCCAATCTTTCTAAAGTCTACCTCTTAGATTGATTAAGTAGGGCAGGAAGAGCGCTGCCATTAACATCCCCCCCCCCCCTGTAAAAGGAACAATCCGCACGCCAGTGGTAACCACAAGATTTGTTTGTGAGTTCTGCAGCCTACTTCTTTTATCAAAAGCTCTAAAGAGACAAAAGTGACAAACGAAACCCGAGATAAGGGTAAGGTTAGTTTCGAACTGCAGGTGCGGTTAACGTTGGCCTTTTATCGGATCGAATCCAGGCCGGCGTTCTCGTGCCCTTCCAGAGTGCGATTGTCGAGGAAGTTGTGGCGAGAAGGTGGTGGTGGCGTCGGCAAGTGATCGCAATGTTAACGAGAAGAAAAAAAAGTGGACGAAGCAAGTGAGGGACCTTGCGACCTCCGAATAACGCATCCAGTGATCTATCTCTGAGCTACGGTGGCGCTCATTCTCTGAACTCTTTAAAGGGGTATACATTGGCATTAAATATGGGAGCGTCAGTCAGTGCCACCACTTGCCATTACGGTGACTGTGGAACACCCTTTGTTGTCTGTCCACAACTTCGCCGTTATCACACTGAAGTTCGCGCTCAATGCAAAGACGGACGCGTTTGCAATGCGTTCTCAGTCTTTGTGACCCGATCCTGTCGTGATCTTAGGTGAAGTTTTTCCACGCACATTTTGCAGAGGCGCTTTTAACGCTAGGCGACGATGTGGCACGTACAGGCGGAACTAATTGACATAGAAACCTAAAAAAATAAGAGCATATGCACGGAGTGAATCATGAGTGACGCGAAGCGTCCATTCGTCTGTCTGTCCGTTCCTCCGGATGGATGGATGGAGGCACGAACGGACGGAGAGACGCAGGGATGGACGGACAGAAGCACGGACGGAAAAGGGATGGACAGAAGTGCGCACGAATGGACGGAAGCACGAACGCACGGATGGATGGACACACGGATGGAAGGACGCTTCACCCGACTCCTCATCATTTACCGTGTGGATATGCTGTGAAAACCACTAACGCCATCTAGTTGTGTTATTCGCCAGGACATATACACACAACGCCATCTATTGAGCAACTCATAAAGTAGAGGTAGCTACATAGTCCAGCCGACGACCAGCAGTGGTTTCTGATTGGAGGCTTCGAACTACTGGCTGACGCCAGGGATCTCCACGGTATATATTAAAAAAAAACCAAGCGGCGCGAAGAGAGAAAGCGAGCGTCTGAAGAAATCCTCGGTCATGGTCGCACCTCAGTGCGAGCCCAAGAAGACGTCGGCTTTACTGCTGAATATGTAACGCCTCTGTTTATACTGTACATAAATGTTGTCTTAATTCACCGTAACCTTGTCCGCGTCGTCTATCAGCTCTGCCTAGATGCAGCTGAGAGCAGAGACGTGCAATTCCCAACAAGTTACAGTTTATGAAATAAGGTCAGGCAAGCAAAGTGACGTCAAAGGGATAGTGGTCCCAACTGACTCATGTAATCGTTTTTTGGTAAAAATGATTTTACGTTATTTTCTGAGGGACCTAAAGTGTTAACTTAGCAAGGTTCAGAAAATTGCACTTAACTAAAGTGGCCACAAATACGCAAAAGGATTTTGACGTTAAAGACGCCCCACTGGCGTTCACGTGATGAAGTTTCGGCGTGGAACTCAATAATAAAACGTTGACCTTCATTTCCTGTTCTAATACACCGGGATGGCGAAATTGCGTAGAAATAACGTTATTAAAGAATAATTTGTCTCTCTATACGGATTTAATGATTCGCTTTCACTACTTCGCTGTGTACACTTATTGTGTCTTCTCGAGATTATCTACCACTATGGCGTACTTCCGAGTGTTATCCGCGGTATTTTTCGACGTCTGAATCGAGTCGCAGACACCCACTCGACAAGCAATGCCAGCAGACTGCCGCTGACTCCCACTGCAAGCATGACGAATCCACCCTGGAGGTCCACCATGGCGAGTGGCTTGATGCCGTCGTCCTTTTCGTTCTCGCACATGGTGTAATTGCGCAGGCGCCACTCCATCTCTTTGTGGTAGAAATGACACTCGTTCACGTGCGTGATGCTGCGAAAGTAAGACGAAAAGTCACAGTTTTGGCGCAACGGCGAAGCAATGAATGCGATAGCAGCACATGGAACTGTTATGCGAAGCAACAACAGGAGACTTGGGTACCATACGAAATGCAGTGAACACGGTCGATTGTGCGTTGAGTTGCAAGTGTTTCTCGCACGCCCACAAGCAGGTTTTTTCCCGTGTCAGGGCACGTATGCGAGACCGCCTTGCTCCAGCACGACTAGCGTTCCATCGGAGCTGTTCGTACAACACGCGGTTAAACCCCAGATATCAATAATTGATTGATTCATTGATATGTGGGGTTTAACGTCCCAAAACCACCATATGATTATGAGAGACGCCGTAGTGGAGGGCTCCGGAAATTTCGACCCCCTGGGGTTCTTTAACGTGCACCCAAATCTGAGCACACGGGCCTACAACATTTCCGCCTCCATCGGAAATGCAGCCGCCGCTGCCGGGATTCGAACCCGCGACCTGCGGGTCAGGAGCCGAGTACCTTAGCCACTAGACCACAGCGGCGGGGCCCCAGATATCAATAAATCAATATCGGATTCCCCAGAGATCGCAAAGTATTCTGTACTATGGTATTCCAGACGAGCGCTCTACTACTTTACTAGCACTGCTGTATGGCCCCTACCGCTCAGCTCAGCGAAAAGGTTCAAGCTTCGTTTGCGGTGAACGTTACATTAAATCGCCAGCATCCGCTTTTATACACGGTGCTTGGCTTCAAGTGTGCAGCGAAGGATTTCTTCTGGTAGTACGTTGATTGCTCTAAGAAATGACTTTGAAACATTAGTTTGCTAAAATTATACTCATGTCATTATTGTGAGTTTCGGTGGATAACGCGCCTAATTTGCATACGGAGTACACACTCTAATAAAACCACCTGACTGCCCAACGCGCCATGTCAACAATGCATCATGAAACCGCCTTTGTCCCCGTGCTACGGCGCATGTGCCTTTCCCAAAGCGATAACATAGAGAAACACTGTGGTAGAGCTTCCACACGCGCCTTTGGATATCGGAAGATTTTCTCGGCAATTGGTAGCGTGCTCTCGTGTGACGCCTCCCTCCACTCTTGTAAAACAGCAGAGGGCCGCACAGAAAAAAAAACAATGAAATGACTCGATGTTGCTAAAACCCTATAGGATCCTTACAATCTGTTCAATTTCTTCTTGAAGTCTTCAGGCAATGTCTTCCGCAGGAGCATCACGATGTGCATGGTGCCGCCGACGCCCTTGGTGACGTGGTGCCGACACGTCCCTGTCTTGACAAAATGGTCTGCGATGTGAGACTTGAGCATGACGTCCGTGCCGATCATTACGCGCTTTTTCTTCGCAACGTCGTCCATTACCGAGTCGAGCACCGGACCTGCCTGGTAAATGCCGACCACCTCCTGGTGTCGGCTGCTCAGCTGGCTGAAGGTTTCCCCCACGGGATCCTGCGACCAGAAATTGTGCAAGTACAAGCGCTCCGCTGGTGGCATATGCGATCTAGGAAAGTGCAAAACCCTATAACTGTAACTGAGCGTCACGGTAAGAACCAGTATTGCTCAGTAACAAGTTACTAGTAATGCGTTACCGGTAAATAGTTACCTTGATAAAACTTGTAACTGTAACTAGTTACTTTCAGGTCCAAGGAACTTGTAATGGTGACACTGTTATATGCAGTGACTGTAATGGAGAACAACGTTACAGTTGCACATGATTTTGTTAAAAAAAGTATCCTAGAGCGACAGTCGTTAAACGCCTGTCGCTCTTTTCACTTATTTGAGGTTTCTTCTTTACCATATCTTCTCCACCTTTCAGAGTTCCACTATAGGACTCCCCTCACAGTTTAGGTGGTGTCGCTACGAAGAATAGCTTCCGTGTAGAAGAGTGTGTTCGGAGTTTGCTTGTAAACTGCATGTCGTAAATTGATCGTATTGCAATGGAACGTTTCCCAATGTTCACGTCCCTTTTTTTAGGGGTGGGAAGATGGGGTAGAGACACATATACTATTTTTGTCACTAGCTTCTAGCTCTGTTCGTGGTGTGCCGATCGGCACACCACGAACAGAGCTACGTGGACCTCAGCAGTGCGAAATGAATGTACGATTGAATAAACTTTACTTAAAGTCCGGTAATTTCCACCGGGCGATGTGAGGGGAGAGGAGATTAAGCCCTGCCCCTTCTCATCCTGAAAGACAAAAAAAAAAGTGGTAAACCAGTGAAGCAACTTTCTGGGTCATAAAAGAACATTTCATTACTTTTCATTAGCCTCTTCATTACAAGTAATAACAAAATTGCGACATATAAGATGTCAAGAAATACAGCGCGTGTAACACAGCTGTCGTGTATTGCATCTCTCTAGGTCGTGACAAGTTTTATGTTGGACAATCTGATCGATGTGTCAATGTGCGGCTGAGGGAGCATGAAAATCTTCTACCCTCGAACGATGGTAGTAACGCTGTTGCATTGGAAGTTGTGTGGTAGTACGCCCCTCTTCGATAAGCTTTCAATTTGATGTAAAGCTAAGACGCAGCGTGAACGAGAGATTATTGAGGCATTCCATATCAGTAAACTTGGTCCAGACAAATGCGTCAGTGCAGCTTCGGTTTATCTCACAAGAAAAAGATGTTTGTTTCCAACACAGAGGTGATCTGCTAAGATCAGCTTGCTTTTTTTTGTTTTTATCTGCGCACGCGTCGCACAGACTTGCGGGGGAGAGTTTTCTGATATAAACGTCCTTTGTTAGTGTCACGTCTCTGCTCTCTGTTTCTGTTTCTGCCGCTCTGATTTTTTTTATGATTTTGACTTTTTGTGGTTTCATTTGTAGTTAACTAAAAAATAACGTATGTTTCTCCTCCTACGCAACTGACAAACCGAGCACACTTGTGCAAAAAAAAAAAACTCTGAGCGATTATCTACCAGTTCATTTTTCACACCTGTCTTTGCGCACATTTCTAGTTATTCCCGCCCCCTTTCTCTTCCGTTCATGAGCAGCGTCTTTACACTGTTCCAAGTCAAAGCTATTCCCTGGCCAGCCGTGTTCAACAAGCTCCGTCTAAGAAAGCCTTGCATAGTTGACTTTAGCTACCTTTCCCAGTGTTTTGCAGGCCGTTTCGTCGGTGTAAATATGTCACTTTGCTATCTTTGTGCCGTACTTAAAGATGATCCCGCACTGATAATCCGCAGATGTGCGGCCTCTGGACTTTATCCCAACAGTTTATAGGCTTAGCGGACGCAATACTCTCCCAGCAGACACTGGTGCGCCTTGAAAAACGTAAGTAACGGACTTCAACTGTCAATAGACGTAGTCTTTCCTCGTTATGCACTTTCCGTACCTCTTAGTACGTTTTTATTAAAATAAGTTGATCACTTGGCATTTAATGAGTTACACATTTTTGTGCGGTAACGACCTTACTTTTTCACAGTAACTGTCACTGTCAGAAGGTACTTTAAGAAAATTGGTAAGTGAAACAGAGGTACTTTTTTTGGACCAGGTAACTATAACTGTGACACTGTTATTTTTTACTATTCACGTGTCAATGACTGGTAAGAACGTACGTTAAAGTATAAATTATGTCATTATGAAGCCAGGGCGATGTCTGTAACCGCTGTTTGGTAGAACTTGTCGGGGACCAAGAAAGGGGAGCAGAGTGGGTACTTGCTGGCGTTGTGTAAAAATAGTTTGCGAATATGTGCTGAAGAAAAATGTATGGCACTGACAAAGCAAAAAGGAAGAAAACAACCTAATATACCGCTTCGGATTAAGTGTGGCGGAATAGATGGATGGATGGATGAAAAACTTTATTGGAGTCCTGAAGGATTCCACCCCCGTTGAATACGGGCAGGATGGCGGGCCAATCCCTCGTTGGTACAGGCGGAATCAACTATAAAATTATTCTCTGATGTGACAGAATCAACACACAACACCAAAACAGCCGTATAAATAAACTTGCTAAATGCAGCTTCCTGAGTTGTCACAATATTGAATATTTTTGTACCTCTCCGAAGTGCTGTGGGTAAAGTATTAAATATGGGTATCATTCGCGAAAAGAGTAACTGTCGAAACTGCTTGTAGGATCACATCTGTGCGATACATTACCGGTGTAGAGCACAGATGCAATTACTCGTGAGGTAGAAAAATTGATGCCTTTAGAGTTAGGCTTTTAGCAGCCCCGTCACAACAATTGGTAATCTTAATAAATACGGTAGTTTTGCCATGAAGGCCGAGCACTGATGGCGATCAAAAAGACTCACAAAGTTTTAAGCTGCTGCATGAAATTTCGTGCGCCACATATATCAGACCCTAGCTATAGCTTCGCTCTAAAAAAAAAGAAACATTGAGCTCCCACTTCAGGTGTGCTCAGTGCTTACCTTTAGGATTCTCGAAAAATAGGTCAGTTTCTCTGTGGCGATCTTGATCTTGGGGAAGCGCAACAGGTCTTCAAAGTTGTCCACGTAATCGACCGTCTTCCTCACGAGCATCGTAGAGGTGAGCGTGCAGTTGAGAAGGCCCATGATTACTACTAGAGATAGCAGCCATATTCCGACCAGCAGCCGAAACCAACACGACTTGTTGTTTGGATAACCTGCATGCAATTGATTAGTGTCAGCCGTGTTATGCACTTCTTGATTATTTTTTGTATGTATGGTTAATGTCTTACTTTGATAATAACGTTGATACTTCTGTATGATTTATGCGGGGTTTAGAAGCAATGATCTCTTGATGTAGACGCTACGGATCAGCGAGCAGTTGCTCTATCGAGAGGAAGATGCTTAACGCGCTCTGATTGGTCGGCTCACTCGTTAACATCATGAAACGCTGGCGCTAGTGTACATGAGTACTGCGCGTGAGCCGACTCCTACATTGCATGTTAAGTGCATAAATGTTTGATCGGAGACCCTTTTAAGGCTACTCCAGTGGTATTTTGCAGCCGTGCGTCACAGAGTACAAAGTTCATCCGACACCTTCATGCATACACTCCACTGCGCGCGTATGTGACGCAATTGCGAGCTTCTATATTGTTGCGGGGTCACGGCTATACCTGCATTAATATTAACGGTAAAGCGACGCTGATCTTCGATTACTTGTAGGAGTTGTGAATTAGGTTCTTCACACAGAGCAACAAGTGAACGCAACAGAGTGAACTGGACGGGACAAAATACTTACTGTTGGGAAACAGCAGCTTAAAGTAGATCCAGAAGTATTCGGCAAAGGACTTGTTCTTGTATCGAAACAAGCACCCTGAAATCGTGTCCATTCTGGACGCGACGAAGGCCAGGAAAAGCCAGGAGAAGAAAATACACAGCCATACCTGCGTGCGGCAGAGTAAACTATTGGATTGTGTTGACATGTTTGTGATGAAGGCTGGTACGGTGCTTTTGTATGTGCCTCCTTATTTTCGAGTACTTGCCTTTCTGCAGGATCTGTCACACAATGTTACGCAAGTTTCGGAGACTTCTGCTACTGCATGGCATTCACATAATGCTTTTTTTTTCGAAGCAGTTGAACGCAATGACGTGCCTGTATGGTACAGTCGGCCAAAAATTCAGCTATTGTGTGCAGCGGCCACTTTTTTGTCTGTCAGTACCATATTAAGGAACGAAGTTACAAAAAATTGCTTCGTGGACATGTGCTTTATGGGCATGCATACACTTGTCCTTAATTCAACTGAAACTTAATTCAGTCGTATGACAAATGTACACAAAAAAACTGTAACTTAAGCACGATATCTAAAGATTTGGCCAGACGTATAAGTAACACGTGCTTCCCATGCAGAAATACTGGGTTCAATTCCCACAACAACCGAAGCTCTTTATTATTTATTCAATATACATCTTTTTTTTATTTTTTGGTCCCGGACAAGACCATGATTATTTGTTCACAGCCAACTAACTACCTCAACGCCAGCACTGACGCCAACATAAAAATTTGTGATTGATTGATATGGGGAATTTGGCGTCCCAAAACCTCCACATGATTACGAGAGACGCCGTAGTGAAGGGCTCCGGAAATTTCGACCACTTGGGGTTCTTGAACGTTCACCAAAATCTGAGCACACGGGCATACAGGATTTTCACCTACATCAAAAATGCAGCTGCCGAAACCGGTATTCAATCCCGCGACCTGCGGGTCAGCAGCCGAGTACCTTAGCCACTAGAACACCGTGGCGGGGCTTGAAATTTCTGCCAAACGAGTTCACACTGTTGCGTCAAAAATAACAAACGTTATAAGGGCCTCTGGCTTCTTCAGATCACAGTTCCTCAGTACTAAAATGAAGTTTGTGTCATGCCAAGTCTGTAAGTGGCATGCGGCTTTCTATGTTTGCACTACTTTGCTGTGCATTAATGTAAGTACAAGGATTTAGTGAGGGGCGTAGCTTTATGTATGTGCACGCGGGCGATTGTATGTGTTATTGTATATTATATATGCGCAAGCAAAATAGAATAAAATGGGAAAAGAGTTTTAGCCACCACCCCTCCTCCTCCAGGCTACGCCTCTGCAAATGGTAACTTGCCACACAGACGGGTATATATTTGCAGGGTTTCACTGTACAGTACTTATAATCGTAACATTCGTGCGTTGCTGTACGTATGCAAGAACGCGACTGGATGACTCTGTGGGCACATAAAAGTGTGGGCAATGCGGAGAAAAGTAAGTCTACACGTTTCATTTATCAGTCTATTCACTCCAGGAATTTCGAAGACCATTTTACAGGGCTTTATATTCGTTTTGCTAAAAAGAAAGAGTGATATAAGTTCGGAGACAGGAAAGCAAGGCAAGCCTGTCCCCAGTCTTTTGTGCTTGAATAACTCGGATTTTGTGAAGCTTGTTTTCAGTTACGCGTCATGAAGTTCATAGTGGAAGGTCACTTACACTTGGTGATAATCAAGTGTCGAATATGTGTTAGCTTTTTTATCACAATTGAGCCACTTTCAGTAATTCGAAATTTACTTTTCTCGTTGCGAATGGTATAGGGTCCTTCAGTTCACTTACTTGCTTCATGGGTGATGAGAACTGGTTATTGCACACGCAAGCAATGGTAGATAACGTTTTAATATTGGCTTATTTTTTATTTTGACATTTGGAAAGTCCAAACCAGGCTTGGACGTAACAGAACTTACACAACCTTGTCAGCTACGCCAGCTATGTGCGTCATGTGTCACAAAACGAGCGCTAAAAACGGGCGCGCCGCCAAATTCTTGCGATAACGGGCGGGAGAAACGCCGCGAGGTCAAAAGAAAAAAAAAGAAAGCAAACGTCCAAGGCTCCCCGGGCGCGCGCTCTCCCCGCAGAAGCGTGGCTTCATCGACGAACCTCCTCACCCCACAACGGCGGCCGAGCAAACACTCGATTTTTCCAGAACGAAAGGGGCGGGGTCATACCGAGTTGACTCACCGGCCGGAGAGGGCATTCCAACCGTCTCGCCCTCTTCCCAGCTTTCGCTGCGTATCGCGCCGACGAAATGACGAGAAGCGTCTGGAATGTCGCGCGCAAGGTATTTAACCGAGCAGCCGAGATGAGAGATCAGGAGGAGACGGAAGTGAGCGCCAGAGTGCGTAGGGATTCCGCCGTGTAGTCGGCGAAGGTTTTGGTCCGTAGGGACGAAGCCGGAGATGAAGAGGATTTCCACCTGAGGGGTGACGACTCGGGCTACAGGCAAGAGCGTGTGTTTACCGCTATCGAGCGAAGACGCGTGGCAACAGCTGCGGGTGTGAAGCCGACGTGTTCCGGCGAAGAAGTTGAAGTTTGAAGAGTGGCCAATTGAAGACGGGAGGTTTCCTGGAAGAGAAACTTCGAGGGCTCCGGAACGACAACAACGCTGGACTTTGAGTGATTGATTCTCGGAAGAGTATCATTCAGACTTTTGTTCCAAGGACTTTGGACTGAATAGGTTTTCTATCTCTTTAGTCCTTAAGTGTCTTGGTTGTTCAATGCATGCGACTGCATTGTAGTGCGTATTGTTGTCTGTGTCCGTTGTTTCGAGAGTGGCTGATTGTACTGTGTAGTAGGTTGTTTGATTGGTTTGATTGGTGACATATTGTATGCAGCTATTGTGGAGTGTACATTTTTGTGTATTGTTTTCGATCTGCCATTATTGAGAATATAATTTGTTTGTATAACAACTCTCGGCTCTGACTTGTTCTTTGGGCCACAGCCGGCGTCTGCTGGCGCACCAATAAGGACCACTTCTAAATTGTCCACGCTTTCGTGGTGCGGTTCGGGGGGCCGATACTTCGGCTCTTGGAATTAGCCTGGCGATCGCCTCCCTAATTAACGGGACCGGTGTGACAATTAATCTGGCGTCCGCGATACAGGACCTTTTGGTCCTGTACTCGTTACAGGACCAAAACTGTTACTCGATACAGGACCTTTTGGTCCTGTACTCCCTGCACTCGTTAACGAGTGCAGGGGAGTGTTCCGATAGACTGATTTAGGCAGATACTTTTTGCACGCGGCAAGGTTTTATTTGCGAGTTGCGAGACACAATGGATCTCGAAAAGTTAGTTGCGCTTGGTGAGAAGATGGGTCTTTCCGGTGCCGAACTACGGAAATGGGTAAGCCAGAAGGAGAAAGAGGCGGTGGAGAGAGAAAGGTTGGCAGCTGAGAGAGCCAAGGAAGAAAAAGCAGCTGAGTTGGAACGAGAGAGGTTGGCGGTCGAAAGAGCCAAAGCGGAAAAAGAAGCGGAGTTGGAGAGAGAGAGGTTGGCAGCTGAAAGGGTGAGAGAAGAAAGAGAGGAAAGGGAGCGGCAGCGGCAGCACGAGATGGAACTCGAGCGGCTCCGTTTGCAACAGCGAAGTGAAACTCCCGTCCAAGCTAGAGTTGAAAGCAGCGAACGGGAAGATCACGGCTTCCGCTTGAACCCAAGCAAGCTGCTCGTAGCGTTTGATGAAAGGAAGGACGACCTAGACGCGTACCTCCACAGATTTGAGACGATTGCGAGGAGCCAGAATTGACCGGAACAGCAATGGGCAACTGCTTTGGGTACCTGCTTGAGTGGTGAAGCGCTCAGTGTGTACGGTAGGCTGACGCCGACCGATGCAGCCAACTACGCAAAGGTGAAAGCGGCTTTGTTGAAGCGATTTAGATTTACCGTGGAAGGATTCCGGGACAGATTTCGGACAGGAAAGCCAGCTGATGGTGAGACGGCTACGCAGTATGCCGCCCGACTTTGCCATTATTTCGACAGATGGATTGAACTTTCAGGGACAGCACAGGAGTACGATGAGCTTAGAGAGCTCCTAATTAGAGAACAGTTCCTTACTAGTTGCCACCCAAGCCTGTCGCTGTACTTGAAAGAGAGGAAGGCTGAGTCACTGGAAGGAATGCTTGAATTGGCTGATCAATTCTTGGAAGCGCAAGGTGGCACTAATTTGGCCAAGGTCAAGAAGGAGTGTCCCGATGATTCGAAGAAGTTGGCTCCCGAAGAAAAGAAGCGTGCACCAGAGAGCATTCCGCGATGTTTTCTGTGTAACCGATTGGGTCATCGCGCGAAAAACTGTCGAACGATCTTTACGAGCCCTACGGTAGTAAAATGTTTTAAGTGTGGTCAGACTGGGCACAAAGCAGATGCATGTCGAAACGGAGCGAGTCAAACTCACCAGGTATCATGTGTGCAAGCAGCACCGAAATCCGATAATAATGCCGTCACCGACGGATTCGTAGAATTGAAAAATGGGGAGAAAATTCCTATTGTTGGTGCTGTAATGTCAAAACAGCCAACCGGTGTTATGAAAGGAATGCCAACGCTGCCTGGAAAAGTTGCGGACAAAAAGATTACGGTGTTAAGAGATACCGGTAGCTCCACTGTTATCGTGCGGAGAAATTTGGTACGGGAAAGGGAGTTAACAGGCAAAACGAAACCGGTTTGCTTAATTGACCGTACAGTCCGGATGCTTCCCGAAGCAGAAATTGAGGTTGAAACCCCGTACTTCAGCGGGAAGGTTACTGCTTTATGCATGACGACCCCCCTGTACGACCTTGTCACCGGAAACATCGACGGGGCGCGAAGACCGAATGATCCGGAATGTTTGGGAGAAGACCCGAAGATAGAGCCCTCGCCAACCCAGCGACCGCGAGATACAAGGGTGGAGCATCCCGTGACGGATCTCACTAGAGCCCAAGGTGAAGCCGCGGCCCAAGAGACAGCGAATGAGAAGATGATCGTGTTGAATGAGTTCGCGGGCCGAGCAACTGGACTTACGTCGGCACGACCTCAACCGACCGACAGTGTAAAGGAGACGGAGTTGGCCAGCCGGGCAAGATGTAGAGGCATGATCAAGCGGGTAAATAAACAGACAGGACCCGTCGAATGTAATGACGCATTAACGGTGTCGGAAGAGACAACGATGGCTGAGACGACGCCTCAGATATCGTCGTTGGAAAGGGCTCGCCGAAAAAGAACGTGGAAGCACAAGAAGAGATCGAGCGAGCACCGCAAAAAGGGGCGCAAGCGCTGCTCGAAGTACTCAGGATAAGTGCTGAGGTCGAATCAGAATGTGTTGGGCAGTGCTGAGTGCCATATGTTGTGTTAATGTTGTGTTATCCTGTGTCACAAGTGTCGAAGTGTTGTGCTGTGATGTGATGTATAGTATCGGACCATTGTTTTAATGAGAGAACTTTGTACATTTGTATTATTGGGAATGTGTGGTGCAGTGTTGTACTCATGTGCTTGTGGTTGTGTTTTCACGTGTTGTGTAATTAAATTACAATGTCCAATCGTATTGAGTGATATATTGTGAATGTGAAGTGTCATAAGCGACGGATTGTGTTACAGTCTGTGAGAATGTGTGGTGACTGTTCGCGCTCGTTTGTGTGGTTTTGAATATTATGAGATAATATTCTTAAAGTGGGGGGCAGTGTCACAAAACTAGCGCTAAAAACGGGCGCGCCGCCAAATTCTTGCGATAACGGGCGGGAGAAACGCCGCGAGGTCAAAAGAAAAAAAAGAAAGCAAACGTCCAAGGCTCCCCGGGCGCGCGCTCTCCCCGCAGAAGCGTGGCTTCATCGACGAACCTCCTCACCCCACAACGGCGGCCGAGCAAGCACTCGATTTTTCCAGAACGAAAGGGGCGGGGTCATACCGAGTTGACTCACCGGCCGGAGAGGGCATTCCAACCGTCTCGCCCTCTTCCCAGCTTTCGCTGCGTATCGCGCCGACGAAATGACGAGAAGCGTCTGGAATGTCGCGCGCAAGGTATTTAACCGAGCAGCCGAGATGAGAGATCAGGAGGAGACGGAAGTGAGCGCCAGAGTGCGTAGGGATTCCGCCGTGTAGTCGGCGAAGGTTTTGGTCCGTAGGGACGAAGCCGGAGATGAAGAGGATTTCCACCTGAGGGGTGATGACTCGGGCTACAGGCAAGAGCGTGTGTTTACCGCTATCGAGCGAAGACGCGTGGCAACAGCTGCGGGTGTGAAGCCGACGTGTTCCGGCGAAGAAGTTGAAGTTTGAAGAGTGGCCAATTGAAGACGGGAGGTTTCCTGGAAGAGAAACTTCGAGGGCTCCGGAACGACAACAACGCTGGACTTTGAGTGAGTGATTCTCGGAAGAGTATCATTCAGACTTTTGTTCCAAGGACTTTGGACTGAATAGGTTTTCTATCTCTTTAGTCCTTAAATGTCTTGGTTGTTCAATGCATGCGACTGCATTGTAGTGCGTATTGTTGTCTGTGTCCGTTGTTTCGAGAGTGGCTGATTGTACTGTGTAGTAGGTTGTTTGATTGGTTTGATTGGTGACATATTGTATGCAGCTATTGTGGAGTGTACATTTTTGTGTATTGTTTTCGATCTGCCATTATTGAGAATATAATTTGTTTGTATAACAACTCTCGGCTCTGACTTGTTCTTTGGGCCACAGCCGGCGTCTGCTGGCGCACCAATAAGGACCACTTCTAAATTGTCCACGCTTTCGTGGTGCGGTTCGGGGGGCCAATACTTCGGCTCTTGGAATTAGCCCGGCGATCGCCTCCCTAATTAACGGGACCGGTGTGACATCATGTCTTTGGGCTGTATGGCGCTTTTCGAATTTCATTAATATTTCGTTGATGTTACCATATCTGCCTATTGGTGGCAGGCATTACTTCAAGTTCTACCGTCATTGGCCTTAAAAACGGGAAACATGGACGGCCGTCGCTGCAATGCAAAAAAAAAAACTTGCGTGGAAAAGAGCAAAGTTTATCTGCTTTTGCGAGCGTAGTTTTTTATTTCATTGGTAAGGAAGACTTGACAAATCGTAGACTTGTGAGAAATACCTACCAAAGCTTTAGAATGGTACTACACTTTTGGTTTTGGCATCGGTAGATATAGGGAAAGAACAATTCCCAAGTGTCGCACCTTGAGAGTGTCCTGATGCGAAAAGTTGTTGTTGTCATTTTGCTCTCTTAAAATGAAAACCCACGCCCTCAGGAGCCTATGAAATGTGCTGGTGAACGTGAGTGCAGTCATAAGAAGTAATTGCAGTATATTTTCATAAGTTAATTTTGATTGATGCTGTACCATGACGTCACAAAACGGCATGAGGTTTTGGACATGGGTTCGCGCAAAATATAATGACGTTTGCTCAGCTCCGTGGTAACGCAAAACGGGCCGTTTTTAATGCTTAGGTACCTCGCGTCATCACAACTAGCTATACTGGTGTGTGGAGTCACCGGAATGTACGCTACAGCATGACGTCATGATAGCGTCGACGTCAGTTGGTGCGCCAGGCGATCGTAAATGTCAGTACCTCTTTAGGCTGACGTATTGTTTCTTGTTGCGTACAACTGTACTTTTGACAAAATCCCACGCAGGGACGATGACTGTTTGATAAGTCGACCACCACATAATGTTCTTACGTTCGGATCGAAAGACAAGACGAAGTTGAATGGATCGACGAACTTCACCGGTTTCCAGGTCATAAGGCTTACGTAGTTCACATCGTATGGAGTCGAGAAGTCGGCAGCCTCTGCCCTTCCGATCGTGGGTGCCATAGGTCCGAGCATGACGTCGATTCCCTGGTGAAATGGAGAAACGTGAAATCATACGTTGTGTTTATACTTAGTAAAATGAAGTATGACCTACTTCCAAATTTAAGGATTGCTGACATTCTGGCTAAATATTTTAGCTCTCGAAACCATGTGCAACGCGATTGGTTAGGCGTGGTGAGACATTGTTAACAATCCTTACACACTTTGTGCTATATTGGCAAACTGAATAGGTGAACTCTTTGCTTAATAATCACGCGACTTGGATGAGATGGCATAGTGTGAAGCGGGATGAATATTTCATTGGTTTCGTGTGGCACATCTAAGAGTACGCACTTTGAGCCCCTGGTTGGACATGCTGTAGAATATTTACTAGCAATACGCCACTTTTCAAATTCAACAGCTAGTGCAGTTTTATAGACAATCGCTTCTCACAATTGTTCGCTCTTGTGAAAGTCAGAAATTTTCGTCCACTTCATCTTCATCTCATTTCACAGTGTTTGTTAGCGTTAGTCATGTGTTGAATTGGAAATTTTCTTCATCCGTAATAGCACAGAGGATTGTATTTTTTTACAACTTGATAGTTCATGCAAGGCTAGCATTGCGGCTTAGCTTACAAACTAGTACTCTTGGTGAAAGCCGACGTATATCCGTACAGGTGACTTGGCATGATTCTAGAAGAGCGGAAATATTGTAGCTCGGCATCTAATCATTTTCAAGAGGAAACACAGGTGGACAGTTTTTAGAAAATTTGTTACCATTGACTTTAGTGGGATTGGGAGGCACGTTTTTTTTACGTTTTGTGTGTAAAACAGGGTAGTGTTGCATAAGACCAATAAGTAAGCAAACAACGTAACACACTCTAATCATAGAAATAATTTATGGTGCGGCCGTCAATGTGGGGGCGACGAAAACAAAAAAAAAACGCCACTGTCTGAAACCACTTGACGTCACTTCTGCCAAGTCAGCTTCGCCTTCTTCGCCACCGCAAGAACGGTGCAGCGGCACATTCATCTATATATTCTGTTTGCAAAATATGTAATCGTCCATAAGGTTACTGTAGGCAATCCACGTTTGCATTACTCCTCTTTGCACCATTCCGAGAAATCCAGAGAAGGTTCCGTTGGATTTGATGCCCCATATTCGTTCTTTGGGAAACAGCATTTGAGATCTGTAGAACGCAAAGAAAGCCAAGAAACACATGTATATATGCTACCTTTCATTGCCTCAATTCACAGTGCACCGACTTTCGCACTTTAATCAGTACTATCGCACAAAACGCCGAAAAAAAATACAGTCTTACCTGAACTTGAACTTTCGCACCAGGGCCTCCACGATTGCGCCAAGAGGTCCTATGATTATCGTTCCATTTAGGAACTCTTCGTAGTGCACATATGGCACTATCTGTTACGACGAAATACAATGGAAGGAAATCAATATTTATTGTTTATAGTGGGTACCATATACCGTCTCAACTGCGACCATTTCAAAGAAAATAGTTGTCTTGGATGCTCCTCGCATAAACAAAATTGCATTATAAGCACAATTCAAATACTGAGGGAGTTGAAACACTCTGATTCAGGCTTGTACCAAAGCTCGTACTGGTAGCAAAAAGACACTGTGAACCAGTTTGCACCCTTAAGGGTGCTTTGTCGCGTCTACACAACTAACACCCTACGATGAGGGTGTTAGGGACATGGCAAATCACCACTAAATGTGCAAACTGGCTCACATAGCACGTAATTGCAGCACAAACTGACTGATTTGATCTGTTAATGTTTAGTGTTATAAGTTGTTATAGCTTTGTTTTAAACGTTTTCTTTTAAGGGTGAAGCTCCTTAGGATGTGGGTCTGTCCTTCCTCCGTTGTTGTCGTACGTAGCCACCAGTGGCACATACCCGCTCTACGGCGGGTATGTGACACAGGGGATGCGAGATGGTAGATTGCGGTACTTGGAGTGTTCACTAGATGGATGCACGGACGGACGAACAGACCGGCTAGAAGACGGACGAACAGGTGGACGGACGCGCGCACGTAAGGACGGATGGACGCACGAATGGACGGACAGACGGATGAAAGCACGGATGGTCGCGTGGACGGACAGAAGCACGGACGGGCTCACGGACGCTTCGCCCCACTCATCATCATTCACTCCGTGGATATGCTGTGTTTTTTTCTCTAAGATCCACAACAATAGTCTTACAGTTTGCTTGCGTTTGAATGCAGTATTTGACTTGAGTGACGTATTTCTGCCTGAAGATAAAAAAAAAATGCCTAAAATTGCATCGCTTCGTATTAAAGGAGAACTCAAATATTCATAACACACATGACTGAGAACGTATGAAAAGAACTCAATATGCAACTAAACCATTCTTAGAGTTCAGTTCCACACGCCTAATAGAGAATATTTGCATTGTTGAGTTTTTTCATAATTAGTAGTCTCTATTGTTCAGTTTTTTAAATTAGATTATGGGTAGCCAGTTGGTCTAACCACTGGCTGACCTCTCTGCCATTTCGCTTATTTCTTCCGTTCTTCCTTCAGAATTTGAAAATTTGGGAAGTAGCTTGACTTTCACATTCTATGTGTCCGGAAATAAGCATGCATGACTCGGAATGCAAAGACAACACTTTATCTTGGTACAACTAATCTGACAGGAAACTTGAACATGGTCTTACCTTACCCACGTTGAATCGTAAGCATCCCTCGTCAAATACACAAGATTCGCTGCTGTTAGGAACGAACATGCTTCTTAGCTGATGAAGCTTTGCTGCCGAACCGGTTAGTGAGCGGCTGCAGCTGGAAGCTGAGGATATGTAACGCCCTTCCGACATTTATACGAATAAAGATTGCGCTGCTGATGGTAATTCGCTTGGTGATCGTATCATGGGGATACATAAAATGTGGAAGCGGTGAGGATACAAGACCGCTCGTCCTGATTCAATCTTAAGTCGATTGTAGCTCCGAAAGTCGAACAGTAGTTTTTGGAAAAGTTGGACAACTTGGGCACAGAAATGATCGGACCGAATTCGACATCGATGTCCGTTATACCAGAAGCTTGACTCAGGGGTGTTGTTATTCGCGAACGAACATCGCCCAGTTCGTTTTGTCACAATTCCTCGCACTGCACATCTAAGTAAAACATGCGTTGAGGGAAGAGCAGAGTGTGCTCAAGCGGATAAACATGCGTCGATTAATCAATGTCAAGCGCATAAACAATGCGACGTTCATGTGCGGTTTCGATGGATGGCAACATGTAAAAGCTCATTGCCGCAAAGAAGTATTAGACAAAGGAGAACACTTGGTGGCGATAAACTAAGTTAAAATAGGCACATACACTTATCCCCGAATCACCTCTCTTATAACACGAGTGTTCATTTTTTTCTCTACTTATCGCTTTGAACTTTCGTCCTTAACTTTGCACGTGGCGCCAAATCGTTTTCCAATTATTAGTTACCCCTAATATGTGATTATATACTTACTCCAGCTCCCCCCCCCCTTTTTTTTTCGCGCGCGTCTATTTCCCTCTTCGCTTTCTTTCCAATTTTTCTTCCCCATTCCCCCTTCCCCTAGTGCAGGGTAGCAAACCGAATGCTCTATTTTCTGGTTAACCTCCCTGCCTTTCCCTCATTTTATTCTCTCTCTCTCCTACTACGTCGAACAACACTTTACTCATGATTTGAAAGAATCGCATTGGCTAGAAGTGTACTCAAGCCGCAACAATTTGATAATAAGCATCCGGACGCATGTGTCAAGATGCATGTGAATACATGAATGTATTTAACGTTATTGTGTTTTTATTCGGCGTAGTATTAAGTTAGTGCAGACTCTCAGTATTAAAATGACGTTGTGGTTAAGAACTCCATTCGTATTCGTCACCTTTTTTTTTTTCGAGGTATTAGAAATCAGCGTAGCCTATTAACTGTACTTTGGTCCTTCAAAAGTACGCAGTTCTGGTTTTATTCGCTGAATTAATTTCTGAAATCATTCACGACGAAAGATGTCGAAGCTGTACAAACCATCATTGTGTTTGTATTGTGCTTCCAAAATTGTAAGAATTCTCAGTAAACTGACGACTGTAGCGTATCACACTTCATTAGTTTCTGGTTTTTCCTGGTTATCAGATGACAATGATTGAGTATTAGAGCTTTGCTGGGCAACTACAAGGCAGCGTGGCACAGTTGGGAAATGTATCTGCATCGTCGGAAGTTTCTGTGTATACTTACATGCAGGTGTGTTGGAAGATAATGTTTGCTTTGTTTGTTCTTGTCATTGTGACAATATATCAACTCGAGTATGGCCCAGTGATATGACTTTTGGTACCCATTGACTGTTATCTCTGCGATCATTCAACAGGCGAATGGAAGCGAAAAGCTCGCGCTACCCTTCTCATTGTAGTAAGCTTAGGAAGCAGTGAAGAAGCCCTGAGCTTTGCGTTGTCATGGAAAACAGTATTTCGGGTCTTGTCGTCATCCTTGTTTTATGCCAATTGCAGACCTCATTGATTCACATTGTGATCAAAGCTTAGCAAATCGTTCGATCTAAATAGGGCAGTTGCGGGACATGTCCACATGTACGGGTAAGAAAAATAAAAACGATAGTTGCCGCTTGTAGATACGATTTGTACTGCGTTTAGTAAGTCCAACAGAGGAAGGCCGTACCATGACATGCCGTTTCTTTGCAGAATGCTTTAAAAAGCCCTTGACGAAGGTTTCGTAATGGCATATAACGTTCTTGCTGTGTATACGTAGAGTATACTTTATAGTATACTATAGAAGCTATCTTAGCGAGGCGTAAGCGTAGAATTTTATTGTAGGTGGATGCCGTCCCCAGAGGGCTGTGTCAGGGTGACCAGCGTACTATTTCTAACGACTGCCATGACTTTGAGGAACCTCCATGTAAGGCACACGAAGGAAGGAATGTTTGGCATAAAACCTTCGCAAGAGAAAACAAAAGTTGGGGTGAAGCACTTTAGGGCCTAGGCTTGTTGTCTTTTACAGGCTGATGGTGACGATGTTAATGACGCGGATGATGATAAAGAATAAGCGTGCTCACGGTGATGCCACTTGATTACGATGAGAATAAGCGTGTTTTAGACCACACATTCGCTTCCTTTCACGGGTGAAAACGAACGCGAGCGTGTTTTCATCTGGAAAAGGCAACGCCAATGCAAACAAAACCCAATGATGCTGCTGATGATGAAAAAATAAGCACGTTCCAGGCCACATATTCTCCGCCTACCATATATGAGAGTGAACATGAATGCGCTCTCGCCCATGAGAGGCAAGGCCGACGGAGACAACAACCTACCGCTGAAGCGATCAGAGCTCGCAAATCAGCGGCAGAGTGGCAGCGCTGACAATCTGCTACTCCGGAGACAAGAGCCAAGCATTCAATAACTCAACGTCTACGCAGACAGCAGGTTACCCCGGAGGCGAGACCTCGGGAAGAAGCGACAAAACGCAACGCCAACAAGCTGCTACCCCGGAGCTGAGGGCGCGGAAAGCGGCGCCTCAGCGACAAGAACACGTTGCATATACTGTACAAACGCGTTGTCACCCATTCACACGAGCGAGCGGCAAAAGTCACGGATGATTTTGCGGTAACAAAAACTTCCAGTGCTTCACCTTCTCGTCATGATTCACTTCAGGGAGGTGCGTGATTTTTTTTCTTGTGTACAATTCATACTTCCTGATGTTGTAGCTTATTCTTCAGAGGACATTTGTAACAACAACAACATTAACAATCAAAACCACGAGATGTACGCCTTCAGAGGAAGTATTGTCTCGTAGCAATTGTTTAACACCGTTGGTACAGGGCATTCATCCCGTTCAAATATAGCCTCTTTCTGGATGCCCGGGTGTGTAGACCACCTTTCAAGACACTCGCGTGGGGGCCCGCGTTTAAGTCCTCGATAAAACTTTGTTTGGAATACATTACTTTAATACTTGGTTGTTTGTGATCTTAGCACTCATTCTAAGCACGAAGTTGTCCGCTGGAAGTTAGCGTATAACAGCTGCCCTGCAAGAAACGAATATATGGAGAGGCAAGAGTTGATGTGGCGCTGACATCATTAAAATTTTATTATCAGAAACGTTTGCAGCGTTGTAATGAACTGTTGTACTTATTACAAAATTAGTATCTCCACCTCTTCGATTGCGAAACAATTGCGGTTTTCTCCTAGTAATGCGAAAATTACTAGGAGAAAACCGAGATTTCACTGGGGCGCCATAGAGGCAACCTGCACTTCACTTACCGATCTAAGATTGTGGAAATAGTTAGCAAAATTATATGCATCTTTATTCAATATAAAATGCTTTAAAATAATAAATTAACTGTTCATGACTTTGCCCGAAGCGTCTAGTGTGAAGCCTGTTCAAGGAGCGGATTCAGCCACTAATTAAGGGTGGAGGGGTGGTTTTTGGAATAAAATCGGGGAGGAACGGATGTCCGGAGTCTTGTTTTCAATAGTTCAAATTATTTCAAAAAACCCATCACAGCATGAATGCTATAAATGTGTGCAATCCCACTCATTTGTTTAACCACCTTTTCAATCAACGTAAATGGGAAGAAATAAAACAACTAACCGGCTACCACACTTGATAAATAGACAAATTTTGCTGCGCTATGCATTTGGAAGTATGGAGTGGCTGGTGCGAACATGCGTTGGAGCACGGGATGTGGGGGGGGGGGGGCTGACACAGCCTAAGAGAGGATCCTCTACTCCCTTACCTATAACATTTACTTGCATAATACCAGCCGTGGCTAATGTTGTTAGCGGCCGGCTGGTGCGGTACAGGGCCGGACGCTAGTGTTAAACGACGATGTTTGCTACGTGTTGAAAAACGTTGCTTCAGAGCTATTGAACCGTACCTATGTATTAAGTATGCGTATACAACTATACGCCCCAGCTTTATTTCGTGGCTCATTCTCTACAGCAGCTTGCTTTAGGCAAAATTCGCCGCGTTTCTTTTTGTTTCTATTTGTTTGCGATATGCCAATTTCTCGGCACACGATGACGCTGACGTGTTCGAAATTTCGCGTGTCCGTCAGTATAAGGTGTCCACCATTTTGTTCGACTCCCGCTGGTCACAGTTGTTGTGTGGGCCCTCTCAGCGACAAACGCTACCAAGCTGGCACCTAGTCCCACCACAAGGACAACGAATCCGCCCTGGAGGTCCACCACGGAGAGTGGCTTGATGCCGTCGTCCTTTTCGTTCTGGCACATGGTGTAGTTGCGTAGGCGCCACTCCATCTCCTTGTGGTACGCGTGACACTCGTTCACGTGCGTGATGCTGCAGGAACGAAATTGAGTCCATCAAGTTTAGTTCGCTCATTTTAGAAAACAAAATGGCCCCACCGCGGTGGTCTAGTGGATAAGGTACTCGGCTGCTGACCTGCAGGTCACGGGATTGAATCCCGGCTGTGGCGGCTGCATTTCCGATGGAGGCGGAAATTTTGTAGGCCCGAGTGCTCAGATTTGAGCGCACGTTAAAGAAACCCAGGTGGTCGAAAATTCTGAAGTCCTCCACTGTGGTGTCTCTCATAATCATATGGTGGTTTCGGGATGTTAAACCTCACAAATCAATCAATTAATCATTTATTAGAAAACAAAATACTGAGGATCGGTGTTTAAAAGCTGCCTTTTTACAGCTTAACGAGCCCGCCATTTTATTATGACTAACTCAGGTGGCTGCTGTGAGCTGTTGCTGAAACGTTACAAAAACAGGCATAATTTTTGCACAACGTGAACTGCACCCTTATGTCGATGTTCAGGAAGAGTGTCTGAGGCAGACGTTACATCTTTCGTCCGCCTCTATGATACAGTGGTGACGCTGCTTGACTTATGACCTGAAGGTCGCAATTCCGATTCTGGCCGAGTCGGTCACATTTCAACGAAGGAGAAATGATAGCCGAATGTGTGTTGTGTACAATGTCCATGGACGGCAAAGAAACCAGACTGCTAAAATTCTTGAAGTTTTCAATAGTGAAAGGTGCAAAAGGAAATAGAAAAAAATGGCCCGAATCTGCATGTTGTACTGAGAATGTCGTCGAAAGACGATAGTCTTGCGTGTGGAGAGAGTGAACAAAACGTTCATTTGATGTTCTGCGCAAGAAAACCAGTGAATGGTATTCTGGAGGCACTGCGTTGGGGTGCCTCTAACGTGTAGCGGAGGCGAACGAGCGCATCGAGGCACGTTAGACACGAGCGCCATCTGGCAGTTATCTACGAAAACGAACGCGTGCGCGCCCGCGGAGAAAGATGCGCGCCTGTCTCGGAGGTGATAAGGCGTAGAAGGCAAAGCGACGGGCAGGTGACACCACCGCGTCGTTTTAGCAAAGCGTTGGAAACTCTTGCCTTTTTGAGCATCGCCTTGCACTGTCAGCGCAGCGTGATGAACGCTACGGTCTTTAAAGTTACATGTGTGTGCCTTCTCTAGTAAAAAGGCACATCTACACAACATCGAGATGTTGTTATGGTGCCTCAGATATGTGCACAACCATTGCTTTTAATTGACAATCGCACAACTATGAACGCTAAACCTTGAGCAATATTGGTGGGCGCTGCGAATGGAGTTGGCTGTTTGGTGCCGTTTGAAATGTCGTTAAGGGCAAACAGACAGACAGACAGACAGACAGACAGACAGACAGACAGACAGACCAAAAGTTTCCGTCGAAGGTCCCCAACAAAGAATATAGTCTTTAAAAGAAAGAAGCCCGAGAAAGAAGGGACCACACCGCGCAAATCTAAAGAGTGTCGTCCTTCGTCTCTTGCGCCTTCCGTGTCCCAGCATTTAGAGCACGCCCCGTAATAATGTCGTTGCTTATACACGCAAAACCTCACGCTTATTGTGGTCCCGCCTTATCTCGGTGATAGCGCGCTGCGTCCTCATGTTTCAGAGCACGTGCTCAAGGGTCATGCAGCACAATACGTGCAAGTCTTCACTATTACGGGAAACTGTACAATCGTAAATAGATTGCGAAGATGGGGAATGGCATAAAATGGATTTTGCTAGGGAAAATTCATAACCACAATTGCGGATTAGTGATTATGCAGTTAAAATAGGTTAAATAAATAGCGTAAAATCATAGATCGGGGCAGCAATACGCGCTGTTGGAAACGTTACTAACGTGTTCCAGTTAGTTCCTACTTAGTTGCACAGGTCGCAAAACTCAAATATGAGTCGGCTCATTCAGACTTATTGAGACCCAAAGCAAACCGTGAGTCTAATCTGAGTGAGTCTGGCTGAGTAATATTCGGCGATGTTGAGTCCGGTTGAGAAAAAAAAAATAGCTGAGTCTGTGTTCAAGTGAGCCGTAAGGGCAAAGAACATTTCATGAGATTTCATGAGTCGGTTTGAGTAAACTCCCCGGGTGTGGCCTACCTATGCTTTTTTGTGTTGAAGTTTTTCGCGACTGCGTGTCGCAGCCCAACGTAGGAACTTATCTACAACTAGAGTTTCGGGAATTCTTACAATCTGTCCAGCCTCCTCTTGAATTCAGTGGGCAAGGTCTTCCTGACAAGCATCACGATGTTTATGGGCCCACCCGTCCCTTTGGCCACGTGGTGTCTGCAAGTACCCGTCTTGACGAAGTGGTCGGCGATGTGGGACTTGAGCATGACGTCCGGGCCGACTATGACCCGTTCCTTCTGAAGAACCTCGTCCATGAGTGACCGGAGTACCGGGCCGTCCAGGTAGACGCCCACAACCGTCTGGTGCCGGCTGCTCAGTTTTGCGAACGTCTCTCCCACGGGATCCTACGAGCAAAGTAATGCAAAAAGGAACACCGCATTGAAGCTGGTCGTCGAACATGACGTCTTCAAGGATGCTAGAAAAAGCATGAAGGGCCAGTCAGCAGGCTCCGAAGCGCGCAGGAAAAGCTCACGCATTTTTCCTGCGCACGACCAACCTCCTTCCGCGCGCAGTGACATCAACTCGGCGATCGGTGAGGTTGACTTCATTACACTTTGTTGAAACCTGGTTTAGACCAATCGACTAGCTGCGTGCTGCGTGACGTCACCGATCGCTGAGTTGACGTCACTGCGCGAGGAAAGGGGTTGGTACCGCGCAAAAAAAAAATGCGTGAGCTTTTTCTGCGCATTTCAAGCCTGTTGAGTGGCTCTTTAAGGAAACGTGAGGATAGAGTTCTGCAAAGAACATCATAGGTGGCTGTAACAGTAACAAAACCTTGAAGTATTTCTAACCGTGAGATACGCTTGCCTCCGCCCAATTTTGTTGTCTGCAGTAGAAGAGTTCACTTTATGCATGCGCGTTGGCAGAATTTTGTGTTGGAAGTGCAAAGTTGTGGTCTGTCGTGTCGGGGGAAGAGGGTATGCTGGTGTGGCTTGAGTGGGTTGTAAGAATTGGTGTACGACTTGAGGAAAGGAAGCATAAGGGTTCCTTTTAAACCCCTCAGCCGTCACCCATGCTTCTGCGGCTGTTTAGCATGTGCACCTTCCAGCCAAGTGGAACAATCCCAGTAAGACTGGCGAATTGTAATATACTTCTGAAACGTTTATTTTGTTTTTTTTACAACATAACACAAGCTAGAGTCCAACGTGTTGGTCAGTTGTGGAAGGTTATGCCTTTGTAGATGACGGGACGAGGTTTTCACACGTAAAGGCCAATATATATATATATATATATATATATATATATATATATATATATATATATATATATATATATATATATATATATATATATATATACATATATAATTGCAGGAAATAAATTCTTGGACGCCGGTAAATAGTATGAATAAAAAGAAGACACACGTCAAAAAACGGAAAGGTTTCTTTACGTTTCGGCCGTGGGACCGGCCGTGGGCCGGTCCCACGGCCGAAACGTAAAGAAACCTTTCCGTTTTTCGACGTGTGTCTTCTTTTTATTATATATATATATATATATATATATATATATATATATATATATATATATATATATATATATATGTATGTGTGTGTGTGTGTGTGTGTGTGTGTGTGTAAATTGTTCAAACTTTAGTTTTATTCCTAAAAACAAAAAAGACATTCTCAAAATGCTTCAGTGATTTGCTTGTTTACCTGAAATATCTTGGAAAAGTATGTCAGTTTCTCTGCAGCGATCTTCACTTTTGGAAATCGCAATATGTCTTCGAAGCTGTCCACATAGTCGCTTGTCTTCCTGATCAGCATCGTCGAAGTAAGCGTGCAGTTGAGGAGGCCCATGATGACCACTAGGGCAATGAGCCAGGCCCCGAATAGGAGACGCAGCCAAGGTGCCCTGGTGTTAGGGTAACCTGCGTAACATTTAACCAGTTGCGTACGATGCAGTTCTGTAGGCACTGCTCGTAAAATTCCACCTCATTGTTTTTATTTGACTCTGAGAGCAAAGAAAAAAACAACGTGGATTAGCGCAACTCCGCATCACGTATGTACTTTCGTAAGCTTCCTGAAAGTACACTTGGGCCTACATGTATTTATGGTCCTTGACATAATTGCTTCGACAAAGAGACAGTAGCTTTTACTTTTATTGGCGATTCTGTCCATTGAAACACCGTCGTTTCTCGTTGAAACAGAAAATGAAGTTTTTTGAAGCGTTGGCTTTCGATCACAAAGTTGTGTGTGCACACCATGAGTAGCACATCTGGTGGGTAGGTTATGTATAAATGCCTGCTTTTTTCTATTGCAGTGGTCAGTGCATTGGGCAAGCCTAAGAGGTATCAGTATCATGCCATCCAATTCGAGTGCGATCGCCAAAGAAGAAGGAAGAGGAAGAGGACGAAAGGGAGGACCCGGATTGTCAAAACCACCCAGCATGAAAAGGGGGTCTTTGTGTTGGCCTCACGTTCGTATCCATTTCTGAACGGAAGAAGTTGGTACGAGGTGAAGGCTGCGTTTACCACCGTCAAAACTTATGAAAGTTATGCTAGGCCACTCGGAGCTTGCGCCGCATTCATTTGAGCATGTGCCGGCACATTTTTGTAGGTTCATTATTTCGCACCACATTCACTTCAAGGGCTGTAGGGGGCCTTAATGTCGCGCTTCTTGTTCCTTTTCGCGCCCTTGTTTGCGAACCCCTTACATTTCAACTAGCGTCATCTTGTCCTCGGTGTATGATGTATAGCGCACTATTGGGCTGTGTGACGGTATACCACCTGCGAAACCAATCTTACGTTGCAACTGCACACTTTACACAGCTTATTAGCGTTAGTACAACAATTATGGCACGGACCATGCGGCCATTTTCGGACTTCCGTCACCGTCACCTCTCAACCATCGTCACGGACACGCACACAGTCGTGCTTTATAGCCACAGTTGCTTGCTTTGTTCATCGGGAAATACTTTAGAGCAGCCCAAGCAATACTAGATGGCTAACTGCATGCTAAGTGTTTAATATGATATTGATATTCAGTCTGTTGAAGTTCTTCAATATTCTAATATTGAGTGAAGGTTCGTATACTGGGCAATAAGCGAGCCTATATGGACGTGAAACCGTCCTTGAATATTACATCTTACGAGCATAGGCGAGTGCACGAAAGGGGCGGACAGCGAGTGCCCCATCTAAGAGGAGGTGGCGCTAATTCTTCCCCATACAATGACTTAATAGGGAAGGGCTTCAACGAACCGTCGCCTTCCACTTCGCCCTGAAGGAGAACGCTACGTTCGTCTATGCTTGTGAGTCATCGTCATCATCATCATCAGCAGCAGCAGTGGCAGTGGCAGTGGCAGCGGCAGTGGAAGCGGCAGCGGCGGCAGCGGCAGCGGCGGCAGCAGCAGCAGCAGCAGCAGCAGCAGCAGCAGCAGCAGCAGCAGCAGCAGCAGCAGCAGCAGCAGCAGCAGCGGCAGCGGCAGCAGCAGCAGCAGCAGCAGCGGTAGCGGCAGCAGCAGCAGCAGCAGCAGCAGCAGCAGCATGAACACTTCCACTGCAAGACAAAGGCCTTTCCCAGTCAACTCAGTCCTGTGCTTGCTGCTGCCACTTTACACCCGAAACTTCCTAACCTCATCAGCCGACCTAACTTTCTGTCTCCCCCTCACCTGCTTGCCTACTCTGGGAATCCACTCAGTTACCCTTAAAGACCAACGGTTATCTCGCCTAAGTGCTACGTGACCAGCCCATGTCCATTTCTTCTGCTTGATTTCAACTATGATATTCTTAAGCGCGGTTTGTTCTCTGACCAACTCTGTTCTCTGTTTGTCTCTTAAGGTTACACCTACCATTTTCCTTTCCGTCACTCGCTGCGTCGTCCTCAATTTACGCTGAACCCTCTTTGTAAGCTTCCAGGTTTGTGCTCCGTAGCTAACTACCGCCAAGGGGCAGCTGTTATATACCTTTCTCTATGAGCCAATTACTTAAGAGATGCTCATGCTACAAGCGGGTAGCGAACTCTTGCGTCATCATATTTCAGGTGACAACACTGGTGGAAAAAGGCACGGACAACGAAGCTTGAGCCACCACCGCCTCAAATAAGCAATTGCGCGCCCAAAGGTAGGTGGAATGACGTCAAATATGAGATGGCCCTTCGGAGTATCGGCAGCACCATTGTCACCTTCAACCATCTGTCTTTGGTAGGAAGAGTAATTTGACTGCTGCGCGCGCGAGGAAGCAATAGCAAGAGTAACCAAGAGTGTGCATGAGCTGAAGCTTACAGTTTGGGTACAGCAGCTTGTAGTAGATCCAGAAATACTCGGAGAACGACATCTTCTTGTGTTGAAACAACGAGCTTGAAATGATGTCCATCTTTGCCGTAAAGGAGGCTAGAAAAATCCAGCTAAAGAATATAGCCAGCCAGACCTGCATGAGGCAGAATAGCGCAGAAATGTGTTGTAAATCGTTGTTGTCGTGGAACGACAGCACAGTAGAATGACTCATTCGCATGTGTTTCGTTCGGCTTAGAGTGCTTAACCACGTGTAGTTATTTTCGAAAACTTGATAAATTACTTGTGCAATCACTTCTGATCCCTAGCATTGATACCGACTATATTGAATGCCTACATAAAAATATTCGTTTGAATTAGCAAGAATGATCTCTCAGAATGGGAGATGCACTAATAAGTGGTGATCAAATGTGGACTTGCAATAGGTACTGATGCGTATTGCAAGCACGGGAAGAATCGCAACAATTATTCCGAATGCACGAGGATAGCATATGAAACATTTTTTTTTGCAGTTAGTCTAGTGCTTAGTCGTGCAACTATATCGTTAGTTGTCACATGAGTTAATGATTTAGTAAACGGATATATACATAACTAACCAAATGCGTAAATAAATAAAGAAAATAATTTGAAGGAATGCCATTTGCAAATATTAATAGCTCCCTGACATTAGGTCACAGCTTCTGCATGTTGTCACTGCGGATTTCTCTAAAATTTAGCCAATATGTGCACTGGCCCAGTGGTGTGGTTCTTAGAAATGTGCGGGAATCAGCGAAGTTCTGCATTAAATGACACGGTTCCAAGCAGGTAAGTGGCTAGTTCACAAATTCACGGCGTGGTTTTCTCACGTCAAGGTCGAAGGAGAGAATGAAGTTGAATGGGTCGACGAATTTCACCGGCTTCCAGGTCATTAAGCCGACGTAGTTGACGTCGTACGGGGCCGAGAAATCGGCGGCTTCAGCTCTGCCCGTTGTCGGCGTTACAGGTCCGAGCATGATGTCGATGCCCTGGAGAAGAAGACGAACGGTGATAATGGTGTCATCAAAACAAAGCCATGCGGGTGCCTCGTGATTCTTTTAAACATCTTCTAGTTTACCTGTACGAGGAGTAGTGTTGCGTAGTCGTCGCCTTTGTAGACAATGATTTACAAGAGGTCTTGTAACGTGCCGGGTACACCCCTTTTCATTTCTAACAGGTAAGTGACACTATGATGAACTATAAAGGTGCTTTAAATCAAACGTTTCCTCTAGGTAGAAAAATGAAATGGCGAAATAGGATGTCCCATTTACGCTATCTTATTAAAACGAGCTGTGGCATTATGTGCTGCTAAAAAAAGAAATAACAATAAGAAATAAATAATTGTGCTCGAAAACATCGAAAAACAAAATTTTAGATCTTGGGATATCTGTATTTTCCTCATTGGTCAATGCATTTATGCAAAAATGTCTTATCAATTCATTAGTGGAGGATCGCTGTATATGTGAAAATACTTTCTTGCATTCCATATTTCAGAATTGTGCGTCGGTAAACTGTTACGTCCAATCATTAATTAGAACAGTTCGAGAACATTCGGGCCTGCATAGACATGATTTGTGTTTGGGTGAAGGACAAACTGATCACGTCCAAATATCGCAGTAGTGTGACATCAATATAATGTCTGGCCAAGCATGTTTACTTGTTGTGTCTATACACTACACAAACATTTGGCATGTTATTTCAAATTAACGAACTCGCTATCACGCACGTACATACAAACACGAACATATCTTGCTCTTTAACAGTAAACTTGGGCTTTTACAGCATAAGCTGTATGTGGCTAGGACAAATGAAAAGCGGTTCGGCAGCGGTATGACGAGCGGTCTCCATTGGCTGCCCCATAGGTTACGCCATTCTCAGCACCGCAGAACGTGCGCCATTGGCTGCGCTGTGAGTGACGTCATCCATCTCGACGCAGCCGTGGCACTTAGCACGCGCGCATCAGTTTCTCCTGAAGCCCTCCACATGAGTATGCCACGAACTACTCTAGAAGGGCGCTGACAGTGGGAACGTGTGAGAGCTCGCGTTCATTGGCTAGATGGTGCAGTTCTGGCACAAAAACAGCCGCAGTTCCAGCAGGAACTGCGTACCGATAATGCGGCACCCAAGCCACGCTAAATCGCGTTCGGGAATGCAAGCGCCGGTGGCGAGCGGATCCTGCAAACGAGGCTGTCGAATTAACTAGCGATGTCAAACGTCTGCAACCATGTCATGCCGAAGAACGAATGCGTGTTTCTTAAATAAGAGAAAAAAATGAACGCTGAATCTCAAACAATATTGGTGGGCGCTGCGGATGGGGTCGGCTTTTTGGAGTATTGTTTGGCTACTTTGATGTTGTTTAGGGTACCGTTAATGGTGGACAAACAGACAAATGTACGGACAGACAGACAGACAGACAGACAGACAGACAGACAGACAGACAGACAGACAGACAGACAGACAGACAGACAGACAGACAGACAGACAGACAGACAGACAGACAGACCAAAATTTTTGCGGTGAAAGTGTCCGAGAAAGATTATCATCTTTGCCCCTATTTTTTTTCTGCCAATAGGCGACACGGCACTGGTCGTATACGCCGAATAAAGGGCGTTGCGGTGAGAGGGTGTTTGCCGGGGCGAACGCCTGCTTTCAGTGGGACATTCTCCAGTGGAACATTGGCCTCTGCTGCCACGTTTGTGACCCCTGTGGTTCGAGAACAACCACTGTGATTAACGCGTTGCAAAACGCATTTAACCGCTCATTACTTTCCTGCATGGCAGTGATCATGCGAGGCACAATCTGGAGCATGTGAAAGCACTGTGGTAAAGCCAAGCTAAACCATTGTCGAACCTCATGAAGAAACATAAACAAGCAGCCACTTGTGAAAGCTTCAGTGCCACGTCTGGTTGAACCTACTGCCAAACACCGGGGCCGCACGTTTCAGCTTTCGCTGGTTAACCATTTTTCAGAGTTCTTGGGCGCTGACATTCTTCTTACCCCCTTTTGCACCATTCCGAGGAACCCAGTGAAGTTTCCTTTGGTCTTGATTCCCCATATCCGTTCTTCTGGGAATAGTACTTGATATCTGAGAAACGTCAAGGTGTGAACATGTGCAGTCTGTTAGCCTTTCTGCTTATAATACACAAACTTGCGTTCAAAAGTGACCAATGTACGCACACACACAAATTCATGCACAAATCATAAAGGAGTCGTACTTCATTTTGAAGCTTCGCACCAAGGCACCTGCGACCGCAGCAAGAGGTCCTACCACTTTGATCCCGTTTGAGAACTCTTCGAATTGCGCATAGGGAAGTATCTGAGGCACAGAAGCAAACAAAGTTTAACAAAACTCTGTTTACTTCCTGACGGCCGATATGCTCATTTCATACTAACATACAACATTGTTAACTTCATTCACTTACTTCGCCAATGTTGAATCGCAGGCATCCGTCTTCGAATACACAGGTTTCGGTGCTATTATGGAAAAACATTTGACCCAGCTCGCGCTGTTTAGGCTCCATGTTGGTGAATGATTGACAGCCTTGGAAAGCGATGAATATAAAGCACTGTTCTTGTACACGAAATGAACCATCACTTCCGCTACCCTCCCTGTCCTTCCTCCTTCAATAATCTACTTCTGCTACTCATTGCGAATTTGAATACGAGATCCTATCGTGGTACACAGGCATAAAGTGCGAAAGCGGTCAGTATGCAAAGCCACTTGGCCTATCGTGGACTGCAGGGTACGTAGTTGAAAACTCAGAAGATCGAAGAGTGACTCTTTCAACAGCTTAAACAAGCCCTTGACCCAGGAAACAGGAGCTCCCGATAATTTCACCTTGAATTTGAGCCAGCTTGTGGTTCATGATATACACACAAAGTATATTTGAAAAGTGATATAGTATTTATGTTCTGTAGAGCAGCGTTGTAGGAGATGATGATCGTATGGAACGACTAAAGCCGGGTTTTAATCGCCAATGAATACGTACGCAAACTCGAAGAAAATATACGTCACATCCGACAACTTCATCAAATGCATTTAAGGTCCCATCAAATCTATCAGCGAATACATAAATTAACAAGCAAACAAATTATTTGAATTTAAAAGGCACTGGCCTTACATAGTTAGCTAACCGCTAATAGGGGTCAGCACGTTAACAAAAAAAGTTGGAAAGGCAGCATAAAAATCAAGGTGGCGTAACTAAAGAGTAGTTACAGTTACGTGTCATTCGTTACGTGTCCAGAATCACACTTTCAAAAGTATAATAGTACGCATGCCTGTTGCCTTTAGTGCACCCACTGTCCTGGTGAACAAATATCTTCATTTAGGTATACATAGGGAAAAAGAAAGTTGGTTGTTGTATTTTAAGCTTTTCTTTCCGATTAACGATGCTAAGGTCGATTGTACTACCTAAACTAACACCATATTATTACCGCACAATGTCATCCTTGCAAACGTCCATCTTGCCCCGCCACGGAGGACTAGTAGCTAAGGTACTCGGCTGCTGACCCGCAGGGCGTGGGTTCAAATCCCGACTGCGGCGGCTGCATTTCTGATGGAGGCGGAAATGTTGTAGGCCCGTGTGCTCAGATTTGGGCGCACTTTAAAGAACCCCAGGTGGTCTAAATTTCCGGAGCCCTCCACTACGGCGTCTCTCATAATCATATAGTGGTTTTGGGACGTTAAACCCCACAAATCAATCAATCAAACGTCCATCTTACATTGTTACTCAGCTGCTGCAAAATAGTTTGCTCGCCAGACTGACTGGTGTTCAACATCATGAAACGCTTGCTGTCGCTTCACTAGGGAAGTGATTTTCACTACCATTGTGAGGTAAGGCCTAATGAACTGAGATTACATGTGATTGAGAATTATGTAATTTATTTATTCACATAGACAATGTACACCTACCTGAAATAGTATTGTTGAAAAAAAGTAAACACAATAAGTCAGCGCACAGTTTTGTACAGGTCATGCTGACTTATATATACAGACAATGAACTAATATTGCCTTTTGGAACTCCCTAGTTTCGTTAAGAGCAAGACAGTTGGATTTGTTCATTTAATGAAATAGGCCTTGGCAAAGTTGGGTATGTGACCACAAATGAATAGGACAACTCCCTCTTCTTTTGTGTCTTTTCTTTTATGTCAGAAATAGATCTTCCCACAGATTTTAGGAGGTCCTCAATTCAATAAAAAATCGTATGACCTCTTGCCCAGGTCACGGAAGCCTTAGTTTGGTGCCCCCTCCACAGGACAATCTTTAATTTGCTTACTTTCTGCATGCGTTTTCGAGTGATGTTGCCGAGTTAAAAAGTGTAGTTAGTGCATTACCAGCCCCAAAAACGCATATGACACACGAACTGCCCATTGGAATTTCAAATTTAAAGTACAGTTTTTTTACACTGACATATCTAGCACTAAATTAATGCGTGCATAGCTGAGAGTTCCTAATGTACATAGAATTGGGCCCTATCGAATTTGTCTGTTTCTAACTGTTGGAGATTATCAGTTAGTAATGACGGACTACTTGCTCTTAGAGCGGTGCAAGCGAATGCGTTTAAAGGCTGTCATCTCAACCTTCTCGGTGGGTATCTGCAGCTCGTTTCTCATGAGAGCTTGTAGGGATGGTAATCTGTAGTTGCCCCACATAAAACAGCAATTGCTTCACTCGGCGTGATGGCCGTTGGCGCGCCTTGATTGATATCTCTGTGAAATTTTAATGAGTGTCGGGAAGCAAATGGGTTGGGAAGCCTTCCTGTACGCGGTGTATTTGAGATACAACGACGGCGTTTGAATTTCGATCGCGATAAAACCATTCCTGGCCCTTCCCAGTCCTTGTTTGGTTCACCTTGGAAAGTTGTCCGTGATTGACTCTGGCATTAAAAGTTCGCCAGCTGATTTTTCTGAAATATGACATCGGCTTGTATAGTTTTGGCTATGATTATACACTGGCTAATGTTTATGTGATAAACAGGGGGAAAAGTTTACAGTGGATTTGGATCACTGTTACTTCATGCGTACATATAGCGGTTGCGCAACATGAATTCTATGACATTGAGGGAACTGTATAGTTGCTCATGAAATTATGACTTAAAATACTCATGAGTGGAGGCAGGATTAGATCCCCCTATGTGATAACCTTGAATTCCGGTGATCATTTTAATATAGATTCGAAGGCATTTTTTCATAATAAAGAAAACAGAGCTTTGTAGAGAAAGAAAATGCCCTTATTTTTCTTAAAGTATATATGAGAAAAACATAAGGGGTCAGGTTTCACAGAAGCTATACAGTAAATTTATTCCTGCTTTTGTACAGCCTGTGAAGCACTCAAAGCTGCAGTTAAGTGTAGGACAAAAAAACATATTTGTTCTACTTCTTTTAGGTTATGACTGATACTTTTACATTTATTGAAAGAAGCCTAGCCTCATTACACTAGTATACAAGGTGTTTTTTGAGAATGAATTTTGGGGTTTTACGTGCCGTAACCACGATAGGTGTTTTTTTTTCAGACAATACAGATTTCTCTCGTAAGAACACTACCAGTAAACCTCCTTTCTTCTCCGCACAGACCCAGCATTTTCATGTGAAAATACTTTACCGCAGCTTACGTTACGTTGAATGGACAAATTAAGAAAAACTCGTTTATTAAATGATAATTATAATATAGAGGGTAGTTGTTGCTGCCATGACAATTTAGGGCATTCCCATTTTCGAGAAGTGGCCGAAGTTGCAATTAATTTGAGATATTCATCGTTGAAATTTCAAGCCGATATAAAAACTGACCGCGCCCGATGCATAGGAATTGTTGCCGCTGCCTTACGTCAGACCGGAACAACCCGTGATGAGATAACGACAAAATTTGAATTTAAGTGCGTTATA
The DNA here is from genome assembly GCA_013436015.1 of Rhipicephalus annulatus. Taxonomy (NCBI): domain Eukaryota; kingdom Metazoa; phylum Arthropoda; class Arachnida; order Ixodida; family Ixodidae; genus Rhipicephalus; species Rhipicephalus annulatus. The sequence continues at coordinate 87,831 of WOVY01004112.1, forward strand.
GCAAGTGAGGTCAGAAAACGAAATGACAAGTTGTCGGAAATACACGAGTCGAAAGCTTATTTGCGTGCAGCGTGGAGGGCTATCTGCTTAGTTTTTATACCATAGACAGGTCAGCAGATATCCTTTGCCTCTCTGCAAAGATATTCGACGCACTGGCTACCCTTTGATCTTGGCGCTTCACGAAAAATAAAAATAAGGAGCAGGTGGGTGTAACGATTTTAATGCGCGCAACGTGAAACAAACAGGTAAGCGCCAAACAAAACACGCAAAGGCATGGCAATAAGCTTATTTTGACAGGCCGATTTCTACGACCAGACACAGCCGCGACGCACCGTCATTTAATTTTCGTTAATTCACAATCGTGGAAACTTCCGGTCTGATGTCATAGAGTGGTCTGCTGTAAAAACCAATCATTTTGTTTCTCGATTCTGCGAAAATTTCAACTTAACTATATAACTAGGACATGGTCAACCCTTCAATAAATTGAGCTTAAACAGTACTATCACGAGCAACAAGGACTTTTAGCTTGTACGTGTGTTTTTAGCGTTAGCGTGATACTGAAATACGGGATTGTGTTTACGACGTTACCGGAAAGCATGTTTTAGAAAAGCGTTAGCTCCTCTTACGTGAACCTTTAAGTACCCACGTGTTCGTATGCCTTTACTTTTGCGCGAACGGCTAATTGGTGATGATAACTGCATTTAAACAATGTTTCATTTATATAACATTGAACTTTCGCAGTGGCGAAATCATGAGAGGCTTTTAGCTTGGAGTATTCCTTTACAAGCAAAGTGAAGCAAATATTTCGGGTTATCTGACGATTTTAAACACTTTTGTGTTTGCCTTGTTCATCTTTACCCCGCTAGATGGCGCCACATATCCAGCATGTCTTTCATTTACGGCATCGGTATTCAACATGTTCTAGGTAATTCTGGCTTGGCTAAGTCGACTGAAGCAAGGTGATTGCAATTCGCACTCGCACTTTGACTCATTGTGACTCTGTGGCTGGAGTCTCCGCAAAGCCGACATTGTGCGTAGCCACGAACGAAGATGGATTAGGCAGATAAGGCCGTAAACGTAATGCCTATCCAGCGGGTAGTTTTCGCTCCGTAAAAAGCGTACGGTCTGTAAAGGCACGCGCATGCGTAGAGTTAATCCAGTATTCGGTTGCGTAAAAAAGTATACGTACAAGATAAGAGCCCCTATTACGTGCGGGAATGAGTGAGCAAGTGACGAAAAATAGCCCCAAACCCAATGTGGGGTGGTTCGCAGCGGCTTCTGTCGGAAACAAGGTGGAAATGGTTTTCCTGATCTCTTGAAACTCTTGCTTCGCTACTGTTGATAGTGCGACAGCTCACTGCGTATCACCGGCCGCTCGCGATACAACAAGGCGGTTATGCCAAGCCGAACGTGGTGGTGCACTGTCTACGGCTTCGGTCCACGTACTCCTCACGGATTTGATATATAGGGTTTAACGTCCCAGAACCACCTTATCATTACGAAATGCCGTAGTGGAGAGCCCTGGAAATTTTGACCATCCGAGCAATCCTCACGGATTGAAATAGGACAATTCAAGGGTAAGTAACGCACATACTTTCGTTTCTTCCATTTTCAGTTCCCTTCATATCCACGTAATTTTGCCTCAAACGCGCAGATCAGAGGCAACGTCGTCCTTGAGACCTGATTTTTAGCAACATGAAGTGTTTATACCGAGTGGTTGAATCCGTGAGCACTATACTATACATACACATTTACGCGAAGCGGGAAGAGAAAACACAGGCACTAGAAGAACAACCGACGGAACAATAGCCCTGACTCGTGACTGACAGTTTATTGATGTGAAACCACATATACGAAAAACGTCAGAGCTTTGCCACAAAGTGCGAGCGATGAACGCAATATCAACAACTTGGAAGGTCATGCGCAGAATGGCCAGCAGATGAAAAAGTGCCCCACGTTTCTCACGCACAAATGGCGCACGAAACTTACTCTCAGATATACGTAAACGCGAATAAGTGGATCAGTTGTTACTTCACTGCGTCTGAAAAGCGCGCTCTTTTCACAAACCTAGACTGCGCAACAATCGCAGCGACCTTTGTGCGTCTGTAACTAAAACAGAATCGTTCCAGTAAAAGCCGATGCGCAAGCCAAGACGTACGATCTTCCCTACCGCGAGATAAGGGCGCGCGAGGACATCGACCCCCTGCTCTTGGCGGGGCAAAGTGCGCGTGGGAGATGAGAGCGTGGCCGACGTGTCGTGATGATGTTTCTACGCGTGCTCATTGCCCCATCTTGCTGGTAATGCTGAAAGCACGATAGCTCCCCCCGTGATCCCCGTCAGCAGTAGTAAGTAGTAGATAACTTATAGCTTGCTGTTTCAATGTTGAAGGACGTGCTCCTCGATGGCTCAGTGGTTAACGCCTCGTGCTTACGATTCGGAGGCCCCAAGTTGGATTCCGCGCGCTAGTGTATTTTTCTGAATTTTTGGGGTGAAGCTCCTTAAGCCATGTGTTTTGTGTCCGCGTTGTACGTAGTAGTAGTAGTAGTAGTAGTAGTAGTAGTAGTAGTAGCAGTAGTAGTAGTAGTAGTAGTATGTAACCACCTCTAAGACCGGAGCAGAGGTGTAGCACGCGCGCACCCTATTCAATTGAGGAGAAAATCTGCGCACGTTGATCATAAATAAAAAGATAGTTGTTCCTGATGAAAGAACCTACAGAGACGAGTATTGGTGACCTATTCTCGAATAAAATTTGCCTTGAATTTGATGGTTAGTAAAAAACTAATATCAGAAGCACGCACTTTGAGCGTTATCTGAACAGAAAGAGTAGTCACGTTAAACTCGCTGGGCGTAGCCTCCCTCGTTTTAGCTAGGTTTAGCGAGGATTGGGCCATAGTGCCATGTGCCATGAATATAGTTGGTGTATAGCAATCAACTAGAGGTGGTGAAATGTGGGAAGTAGACACGAAGCGCAGGCCCTAAGAAAGAGCGCGAGTGCCACCTCTGGTTTAGTCCTTGGAATGTCGGCTGGATGGCGGCACTTCTGTATGCTCAAATACGACAAAAAGTTGCGAGATGGTGGTAATTGGAGTGTTAATTGGATGGAAGAATGGCTCGACGGACGGTCAGACAGACAGATGCACGGACGGACGCATGGATGAATGGATGGACACATGGATGGACGGACGCACAGAAGAACGCAGGGACGGACGCACAGAATGATGGACGCACGGACGGATGGATGGACGCAAGAACGAGCGAACGAACGAATGCTTCGCCCCACTCATCATCCTGCATCCTCATCGTCCGTGGATACGCTGCAATGTTTTGTCTTTCTAGTGTTGTAATATATGTAGATACGAATGTACGGAGAGTGACGGTCACGTCAACGCCGACGGCAAAATCCAGCCGAGAGTGTCCATATATTGCTATCGCAATAAAACATTTACGTGTGTATGTGCTCACCTGGAAACCACAAGGAACATGACGAAACATAAAAGTAATGCCGAATACACGTGTTTAGGAATTGTTTTTCCTTGCAGCCGAAAGATACCTCACTCTAGATTATGTTGGACCCTCTCGTTGTCGTCCTTGACCAGCAGTTGCGCAGCACCTCATCACGCGCTACCGGCTGTTCCAAGTTCTCACTTTATGAAAGAAGTTTTCGCTTAGACATGCGTCACACCTTCCAGAAGCAGTGCCTATTTAGTTCGATTTAGGATTGTGTCACGAAAACTTAGAATCCCAGAGGCATCGATAAGTGGTTCCACACCATCTAAACAACCTTAGGTATAGGCCTCGCTTGCTTGGAAACTAACATTCTGGGGTTGATTGCCTTGTATCGCGTGATTTGCCCTTTATGATTCTGAAAAACGAGGACACTTTCTGGTGTTACCCTCAGAAACAATTTCTAACGTAGTAAAGCAAGCAGCGAACAAGGGTTTTAACAATCTTAACTAAAGGTGCAGCTTTGTCATACTTTATATGATTGAACATTCTAGCGCGAACTTGGTCCTAATCATTTGTTGTCAAAAGTAAAAACAGGCAAGAAGCACCTCTGACAATTTTTGTGAGCTCGAAGAACCATTGGTCTAACATCCCTGCTTCGAACTATCGTATCAGGAAAACAAATTCGTTTCAGTTGTCCACACGCCTGCAGAAGCACTAGGTCACTCCACGCTTTGATGGTCATTTTGTGGTTTCCAGTTGTGAATGCACATTAAGTTCCCTAGAATGATCGAAATAGCAATGCTTTCAGCACATATATGGAGGAGCTGTACAACTCGCTGCCACACAAAGATTTGTTGAAAAGGTTAAAGGCTCGAATTTGTGGTTTCAATGATGATAGAGAAGATATATTGAGCAACACGACTTTAGTGCAAAGTTTTATTTGGGGTATTTGCTATTACAATGCCCACGGAAGGAATTGCGAAAGTGGGAGTGCCTGGCCATCGGTGGAAGCACGCTGCTGCACTGCGATAAAGCGTGATGGCGAGAGTGTTGTGACGCATGATTTTTGCTTCCCATTTCCGATCAACTGTTCTGTGGTTCGTCACAGAACAGCTGCCACAATCGCACGCTGTCTCCAGCGCCAAACCAGCGACGGCAGCAGAATCGATGGAATACGGGAGCAGACAATGTAAGCAGCGGCAAGTCACTGCACCCTGCTGTCGTGCTTCGCTTGAGGTGTCTTCGTTCTCGTTTACTGTCAGAAGACGGTATAGTGTTAGCTGTTAGCATCCGGGAGAAAACCTTAGTGTCAGCATGTGTACTTTTTTTTTGTGCCAGACTTCGTTCGCCCTGAGGCAAACACGGCCACATCAATTTCTCGCAGAAGACGAGAACAGACGAGACCAGCCCGTTGAGTGAAATAGCATGCGTGTAGCGCGGGCCCCTTCGCTCACTAAACGATGAAAGCTTATTAGTGATCACCCTCGGGCTAACGTGGCATCAAGCTCGACGGCAGCTTGAAACAGACAACAGCAGCGATTCTACTGCCACGTCCGGTGCAGGAGTGCTATCACGGATCGGTGCCTTATTAAACCTTATGCTATGCTTTTTCTCTTGTTCAACACTAGCGGCTGGCTTATCACGTTGGTAACGTGAACGGATCGTTGCACTAACCACTAGCCAAGTGCGAAAAAAAAAGCACACTGGCAATGTGTTTCGCGATTGCGTCTCTGTGCGAGCGGCCGAGAACATCCCGTCCCACCTGCGCTTGTTGCCGCTAGGGGGACGCTCATGAGTTACGTCTGCACGGAGCCTATAGCGGTGCGCGAGAGTATTTGGGTGCTTTTATGTGCCCACTGCAGTTATTTCGCTTATCGCACCGCCATTTGCCGCGTGCCTGACTCACACCACAGCAATGGAGTTACGGTAAACCATTGAAATGTTCCCAAGTGACCGGACGCAGTAATCATGTGATAAGAACATTCTCACTCTCGCTCTACACCATGACGCAACAGCTGTCTTCCAGCGACGCCCATGGACGGTACGCCTTGAACCAGGGACCACCCCCTCCAACGGTCATATTTGAATGTGTGAGTAGTGTACTTCAATCCTACTGTAGTACGTGTGTCGGAATGATGCCTCATGTTGAACTACAATAGAAGCTCGCAGGGCTAGGCCGAATAGACCACGAAGGGCGTAACTTGGAGTGAGATCGCTCTCGCGTAATCTGCCATTGAAATGCACATTCGCTTCGACGGGAGCAGTTCGTATACAGAAATCTAGGGAGGGCGCGCAGTGATGCAATAGAATCCGTATGATCCCAGCATTTCGTGCACTTCTTTTTAGCTAACTTTGCTAGTGCTCGTCTCACACGCATCAGTGGTGAAGAAAATCTCGCATTAAGTCGCTCCACAACACGTAATGCCAGACCAGAGTGCCCGTGGTACCAGACCAGAATGGCATATCGAAGCAAAAGTTCTTTCCCGCGCAGCCGCAACCACAATTGTACGATACCAGATCGTCAAAGCATTGCAGAGTAAAACATTTTGTACGGCCACTTGATTCGTTCTGAAGAAATGTGAAAACGCAACCCACACGGACGAAAAAAAAGAAGGGGATAGGATAGAGCGTCAAGCGAAAGCATGCTGGCGCGTGAACTTTTTGAGGCATATTTTATCAATGTTAAACGAGACGTGCGCATCAGTGACCCGTCGGTCGCTGCGCCAAAAACAAGTGAATTTTTTATATGTACATTCTTTGCTATCCTGATGCCTCTAGCGTGGCGTTGATCGCCAATGTCCTGCGCAACTGCAACTGCGCACATGTCTGCATGCCTAAATAAAAAAAGCTTTTTTCAATTAGTCAGTTGCAAGTGGATTCTCTGTCTTTCCACCTTCCTTTCTTTCACCTACGTGGGTAGCGTCCTTCAACATTTTTTCGGAATATTACCCAATGACTTCCTCGACGATGTCCATCTCTGGAGGCCTCTTGACACTACTGACAGGCAGGTGGAAGCTTGCATTAAATGCCCATTGCCTCTCAGAGGCCTCAAACTTTCTGTATTAGTCCGAAGATTCACCACTGGGCTCAGAACTTGCTGCGTTAGAGTACGAACTGCTACATTTTAAGATCAACGAAAATGCTTCACACTGTGCGAGTCGTCTTTCTTGTCGTCCATGACGGCTTATGGCAGTAAACATCCGGCCGTGATGGAAAAGCAAGCGCACAAAGTTACGGTCACGCAGACTTCTGCTTAATCCGACGATTTTGGTGGAGCGAGAATTCTTGCTTCGCGGAAAGACCGGTAATCCGGGGTGGCCCCCTATCTAATATTTTGGAATGCACAATTAACACTCACAATATGCCACTGGAATGCAAGAGGACACTGTTCATCGGATAATGACGTCATATACTTGCGTGCTATCTTCGCGCCGGGATATGAACGCATAAATTGATATCCTAGTGACCCAACAAGAGTCAGTATGCGCTTGATGCCAACTGCGCAGGCGCAGTTGGCATCTTGTTTAATGACAAACGCGAAAATATCTAATGACGCGGAAAAGCGCCACCTCTCCACTGTACCTTTCACAGCATCCTTCGAATGCCAATTGAATTGGTGTTAGACGCTATTTGGCGCGCGCTCACATGTCGCCACTTACATTAATCTCGATAATACCTGTTTTTTTTTTTGCCTGAATAGGGCACGATGCCACCGGCAGAACTTCATTTTTTTAGAGATATGGCACTCTTAAAGTTGTGATTCAACAATATTTTGTGCACTGTAATCATGTATTTTGACTCTGTTTTCGCATTAACGGAAACACATTTTATCTGATGACTCTTGTTTCATCAAGCGGGCTTTCCTAAAACTGACGCGCCATATGGTGGGCCTCTGCGCTGCTTCTTTATTTCTTATTTACTTTTCTTTATTTCGTTAAAGTACTGTCACTGCTGAACGGCATTACAGAGAGGAGTGGTTACTTCATGTTCATTTGTAAAGGAGGGACGCAAGGCAGCTTGAAAATATAAATGGTGTGGGTCGTAGGCGACGGAAGCTGGGAGGGGGTTCCATGTAGACACTGTGTTTGGCAAGAGCGAACTGAGCACCACGTTCGCCTGGCAACTTGGCTCGTAGAGTTTAAGGTAGGGGTTGATGCTCCTTGATGTGTCAGAGGGTATTCCGATGTCACTTTTTGATTCCGGGTTAAAAAAAAAAAACTACGGAAGAGACAGATGGGCGAGCTTCCTTCTGATGAGGCAGGTCAAGGCTAGCTCTGATGGTGGGTATACTCACTCTGTGGGATTAATTCCACTCAATAAAACGCGTGGACTGGTTGTGAATTGCTTCAGGAATGTGTATTAGATGAACAGCAGATATTCGGAATGAATTAGCTATACGAGTCTTTCTTAGGCAATATGAGGCACGTGAAATATTTCGATGTAAATGTAAAACTATGAAATACGTTGAATTCGTCACATTTTCACAACGAGTTTACCCTTGAGATTGTTGGTGTGTTGAAGACCTAAACACTTAGAGCATGTCACAGAAATAAAACCATTGTTTATTGACCTAGTCTCATCTTAAATAGTGACACTTCCTAAGCCAGCTGTAGAATGTTGACCATGTCGCGAAACTATAGATCATCTTCACAAACAGGTATGTGGCGCAGCAACGGGGCAAATCCCACTATTGACGACTGGTCCACTAAAATAGCAACCTTTAGCCCAAGAAATGATCCCAAAACGATGGCGGTGAGACGAAAAATCTCTGAGCACGTACATCAAGTGAATACTAGGGAACGAGAAAGCCAATGACGGCTGCGAGAAGTTACCGAACTCCTGACAGACCTGCGCCAACGATGGCGTGGCTATAGATTTATAAAGGTGCGAACGCTTGGTTTCATTGCGATTTTTTATCTCTGGAGTTTGGACATCGGCAGCGTGTTTGTTAAGATTGTTAAGAGTCAGTTAAGTTTGTAAATATATGAACGCTGAAAGGAGTTAAAGAATCGAACTCAGACTCATAACGCTGATTGTTTTATTGTATTAGGATATCAGCTTGTTTCAAATGCGAATGCATTTTAGGTCGGGACGTGTCAGGCGTCTGTCGGTGTCCGCGCGCCGGCAGGTGTTATCTCTTTGCTCTCACTCCCTCTCCCATAGCTACAGATTGGGCGCGCGCGCTAGTCATCGCCCCTAGCAACCGGAGCAAGTGTTGCGAGCGGAGTAGTGGAGAATGAGGGGAAATGAGGAGCGCACTCTGGCGTTTGAGGGCACGTGCATCGCGGGAGCTCGGCGGAGCTACCGAGTGTGTGGAGAGAGTGTAGAAGGGACAGGTGCAGTGCTTCGCTGCTATTTTTCCTCGCCGTTCGTTCTCTCTCCTCCCTCGCCAACTCTTCCGTCCACTCGCTCGTACGTTATATAAATTGTGTGAAGCATGTGCCTCACTCTCAACCATTCGTTGGCTGATGAATGTGTAAAAAATGGTTATGGTTACGCCATAATTTACGCCGTTAAAACTACTACGCCTTGTACTTTCGGCGCAAGAAATCCATTCTCATTTTCTCACGATTCCCTTCGGGGAGGTGGGGGCAATTTTTTCATTTCGTATCACCTCTGAAATATGCAGCTTTGCATTCAGGTTGTCATCGACTGAGACAGAGTGCTCTTCGGTACAAGTAGCCTTGGAAGGACAACTGCCACCATAAAAAGATACTTAAATGTTAGTTGGTCCCATTCGAAAACAACTGAAAATGAGATCACCCAGCTGTTGTATGAAATGCTTTCAATTTTCAATTGTATCAGTATCTTAGGTGTCGATGCTTTCGTGTCAATCCGATACGATTGCTGATTTCATTAGTTAGGGCGTTTTAATTGGTCGAACATGTCACGCAAACAACAAACATAAGGTTCAAAGTGCTATCAGTATGGAGACTGATAGCCTTATTGTATGGAAATCATGACCTTCCACAATTGATATTGTATGTAAATGCAGGCTCTGCTTGTTATTCTTTTCCATTCGCTCAGAGAATTAACGCTTAAGGTAGACGTACCTATGAGGTTCCCAGAGCTGCTGCATGACAGACCTGCTGTAAAACATACTGCCATCATTGCAACAATATGTTCGCATTGTCAGTCCGTCCATTCTGCACAATGAGCCACAATAGTTATACGAAGTCCATTTTTTTCATTGGAGCACAAGGAATGTTGCTCAATGTTACACAGATCCAGTGTATCATTTTTAAATGTCATTGTGGTAGCTACAAAAAATTTATACCCTAATTAAACAGCAAGGAAAAATAACACGAACACCCACGGAGCACCCTGTCGTAACATATTTCACACGTAGCTTTGTGCCCTCGTGTAGCCCAATGCTTACTAAAGATGTCTACAACTTTAAAAGTCAGTGACATCTCGTCTTTATAGGCGGATGCACACAAGTCTGCACTAACGCGCGTGTACTCCCGACTATTTTATTTATTTATTTTTATTTGCAAAATACTGCAGACCCATTTAAGGGCCCCAGCAGGAGGGGCAAATATCATAACGTGGGGCGCAGGTGTAAATAGCAAGAACAAAAAAGATACATCATATACAAAAGATACAAAAACGTAGGTCATTGTCAAATACGCTCAAATGCCTCTACAGAGCTGGTTAACGATTGAGGTAGGCAGTTGCAGTCGTTTATGGTTCGAGGAAAGAACGAGTGTTTGAAAATGTTTGTTCTGGCGAAATACGGTGTTAATGAATGATTTTGTCGATGCCGGGTCTGCCTTGTCGTAAGCGGTTTCAGATACATATCACGGTTTACTGACAGCTTGTTGTTATTTAAAAAAAAAGAAATTTGAGCCTGTGAATTTTACGACGTTTTTCAACTAACGTACCCACTAACGTACCCACTAACGTCATGAGTGAGACGGTCAGTGGCTCCTCTTTCGGAGAGCACGAGAAAGTGTACGAACGGCCCTATTTCTTCAGTAGCAGAGGCGATCGGTTGCAGTGCTGCGGTCACCTGTGAAGGACGCCTCCGGAAGTTCACTCTAAAAACCAAGGCGGGCAAACCCGGATGCAAGGAAAAATTCAGAATGCCACCATTAGAAACACAGCGCCTAATGTACACATAACGCAGGCTAATGTGTGCTAACGGCCGTTGGCGCATGGCCGTTAGCACACTTTAAACCAACTGTTGGCCGTTAGCGCTAAGGACATGTGCTAAAGGTCAACAGTTGGTTAAAAGTGCGTTAACATATATAATGGGAGTGATAAAAATAAAAAAAATTGCCCGCAGCTTCCCTCGGGGGAACACTGAGGAGGATGCGGAGCATATAATTGGTTAACGGGGTGTTAAAGTGCGACTTACTTGGGTCGATGGCTAAATTGGTTAACGTGGTTGTGAAATGGGGTGTTAAATTGCGACTTACTTGGGTCGATGGCTAAATTGGTTAACGTGGTTGTAGGAGGGGGTGTTAAATGAGTGAACACGTACACACGTATGCGAAAGGGCGGCGCTGGTCGAAGGGACGTCGATCATTGTGTTTGTGGATTGGTTGGAATTCATTTCACCGCGACCTTGGACGTCGACGCGCCGTACAAACCAACCGACGAGCGGCAACTGAGCGAGCGCCGATCTTGAGTATATATACAGCGCGACGGCGCATGCACTGTCAGCTGTCGAATGTTCTCGAAGGAGAAGCGCGCGCGGCACAGATGGTGGGCGACGGCGCGACGGCGCATGCGCGCGCGTCAGCTGTCGAATGTTCGAGAAGCGGTGCGGACGGCGCGGACGGCGCACTACAAGGCGCGAGTATAAGATGCTTCCGCATCTAAAACAAGGTTGGGAGGAGGGCTTAAGCGCTGTGTTTCTAATGGATCCGTACTCACGAGCTCGCAATAACAGTCTCTTCCGTCAAGACACCACAGACGCCGGCAGCTGCAAAGCTGAACAACAGCGGGCACGAAAGAAGGCACAAAAGGATATCAATGCATGCTTAGGCCATACGCAAACCCATCAATCCGGCATGCATGAGTATCAGCGTTAGAGATAACTGTCAAGGGATTTCCTTTCCTTTTATGCAAGTTGATGGATGTCTACCTCACGTATGCACTCCCACTATTATCGATATGTAGTGCCTGAATAGTCGGACGCGTTCCTTCTATCTAGTGACTGTACAAAAGTCCGCAATCGTACAATTTTTGGCGTGCGCTTACAATGTCGACAGTGTATAAATCAACCAGAAAGTGAGCATGTGATTAGCGATCTTCTTATGATCCGATAATATCCGGTTAACACAGTGGCCCGTCTGTCATACAGGCAGTTGTTAGTAAACGCTTGCGGTGCCCCGACGTCCTTCTTGCGCCCGTGTTTGCACATCCTGTGTGTTTTAGAATGCACACTTATCAACTAGCTCAGATATATCTGTTATTCTATAAGCTTTTCATGTTGTCTCCAGCCATAAGCTGTCACTGAATCTGGAATATGGCTGAATAGTTAGCATAATGGGTTCGCACTTTGTGCAAGAGTCAATTTCAATATACAGTATATATTTCGCTGGTAAACAAATCACTTCGTTTTCGCGTGCAATGTTGCTGTGCATGACCCATTCCTCACCAGTAATTGCGCAGAAAAATAAAAAAAGCCAATGCCAGACAACGAGGATTTATTAAGCACTGTTGCACGAAGTGCAAAATTAAATAACGCAGCGGCCGCGCGAGGTTTTGTACACTGTACAGAGAGGATCTCCACGAATGTCTCCTCTTGCTTATTTCCCGGACGATTTCATTGACACACACCGTTGATGCACTTCTGCAAAATACAAGAGAGAATACAATTCAGAGAAGCCCGTGCACAGGTACCGTGAGCAATGCAAACGGGCATATGGTGCTTAGTCTTAAGTACCAAGGAACGGATTGTTGTCACAAGCAAAGAACTTTCACTGCCCAACGATACTCAGCGTCCGGCCAGACGCGTCTGATTCAGTCGTTATTTATTGCATAATGATAAATCACTCATTGGTATATTTGATGACCCGTTGCATATTAGGGGCGAAGCTCCTTAGGGCGTGGGCTGTGCGTCCCCTGTATGTAGCCACCTCTAGTTTAGTTCTTGCAGTGTTCACTAGATGGCGGTACCGTCCCCTGTATGTAGCCACCTCTAGTTTAGTTCTTGCAGTGTTCACTAGATGGCGGTACCGTCTCCTGTATGTAGCCACCTCTCGTTTAGTTCTTGTAGTGTTTACTAGATGGTGGTACTTGTAGCTGATGATGAAAAGATGCAAGATGTTAGAAACTAGAAAGCGGTACTTGTAGTTGATGAAAGACGCGAGATCTTATAAAATAAGAATGATGTCACATATGGCGCGTGTCATTGGTTGAAGGCAATCGTTCGATTTAGTGCGGCGACGTACGCTAGGGGGAGCGATGTAATAAAATCGACTGGGCAAAATGTACAGAGGATTCATGGTTTACCAGGTTTACCTCCGGAGCTTTGCCCACTCATCATCATTCACTTCGTGGATATGGCGGAATTTTTTTATGCACTGTGGTACAACTAGCAATGACGCGGCCTAGATTATTCGCACCTTGTGGCAGTGTCCATGTAATCGGAAATATTTTAACGCTCTTGACTGCGACGATTCTCGGTGCTGAGGCTTTTTGGCTTAACTATGACGCAGCTGCCAAAATAAGCCACGATTATAGTCTTTTTGAATAGATTACAAAGACTAAGAACAGCTGCCACGTGATTGAGTGGTTAAGGTGCCGATGCACAAGTCGTGGGGCCGAATTTTGGCCATGGCGGCCGCTTTTTCGATGGAGATAGAAACGCTTGAGGCCCGTGTAATAATTCTTTAACTACAACACTGCCTAACTACATTCACTGTTTCCACTTGTTTTTTTTTTTTGCTGAAAAATTTGCCGCGAACTGTGAAAAAAACAAAAAAAACGAAGAGCGCATGTTTCTTGTGGTATGAGTTCATTCTGTGGAATAAAGAATTACAATTTGCTAACATAGTGCCGCTGAACTTCTGCACCGTTATTTTGTCTTTGGAACATTCTAGCTGTTTTTTTCCTTTTACTTGAGAATAACTTTTTACTCGCTCATCCGTCTTTCACTGAAACACGCATTTATTATTTGGCATCGCCATCATGTCACCCGCCGAAATCGTCTAGACGCTGTCCAAAACGATGCTGTCTGGTTTATCTTCCCATCTTATTCTCAATTCAAAGGTGTCGCAAAACTAAAAAGCACCCTTATTATGCATTCACTCGCCTTGTGCCGAACGATTGCCCGGTTATCTCTCTTTCACACCTTCTACAACAGCACCACGTTTTTTTTTCGCGATTTGATATTTCTTTACCCTCACACCATATCTCCTCTAGATTACACCATGCCTATAAAGTCAAACTAACTTTTTTTTGTTCACCAAAAATACCGGAATTCAGCTCTTTCACTATCAGTAGGTTAATGAAATGCCTTTCCTTATATCCTTGCCACTATCAACAATTATCAGTTTTTTTCCAGTTTGTGCTCCACTCGCTTATCGAGTGCGATAACACTTTACAATTAATCACTTAAGTGTACTGTATGAGATCTTTAGCTTTGTTCATTTCAGAAACGGAGCAAATATCTATCATCTTCATGTTGTTTTTGCACTCTATTTATAGTACTTCTTTTTCAACTGCTGTATGCTTGAATCGGAATTGTATCCTACATTTCTTAGTAATCCTCCCTATGTAATTCGCTCTGGGCCCTTAGGGTATCTAAATAAATAGCAAGAGTGGTTGCGCATGAAGTGAACTTACCATTCCCTCTGCGCATGTCGTACCGTCCAGCGCGTTCGCTTGCCTGTACACGTAGAGGCCCGTATACGGATTCACTGGATAGCTGCAGCGTATCTTGCACTGCAGCAGGTCTGCGGGATTCTTGTGCAAAGCAATGAGAAGTAATTAGACGTACATTTTCCAGGACATCGCCGCAGTACACTTAGAATATTTGAGGCTCCCAGTTGGGGTTTATAAGCTTTCATCACTCACTCACTACTGTCGAGTAGAGCGACCAATGTCGAAACAGAGTTATATCTAGGAGCCTAATTTACTAACAAGAATAAGTCTGCCTATGGCTTGTCTTCACGAGGGGGCGAATGTTCATTACAGCACCCCCTTTTCTTATATGTAAATATTGTAAGATGTCTCACCCCCCCCCCCCCCCGAGTCACAAACTTTGTAACTCCTCTCTCTCAGGTGAATAGGATGAGGGGCCACCTCCCATTTGTGGCACTGCCTATACTAACAAGTATATAATTTAACAAGCTGAGTCACTGTAATAAATTCGTAGACGTGGCCATCAAGAAGTGGACAGTAGATAAATATAATAATAAACTGTTATCACACGAAAATGCCATCCAAACTTGACCTTACATTTTTGAAATATACATTATAAGACAGCTGTGATTACTGGCCACGGTGCAGTTCACGGTAAATATAATATAGTGGGCGTGCGACCAGATGAGAAATGTTACTTTGCTTTCTCTCCGTTGTGATGTCATAGCATTTTCTCTCTGTGCACTTGGATAAAACTTGAAAAGCGTTGTGTTAATATGACAGCCGTGTTGATACTTGATGAAATCTATTCCATCATATGTTGAAATGAATTTTCAATCCCCGACTATTCGTTCCTGAGCGCAGACCACTGATATTTCCAGTGCTGATTGTCACCTTTTTGGTATATGAGCGAAAAAAACTACACGAAAATGTGTTCTGCTTTTCTCATGAGCGGCTTCGAAAAGTTGGGTAATGGCAATTTCCGAACACGTGGGATTCATTAGCATCACATTTTGCAAAGAAGCCGCACTGCTTTCACATGAAAGTTTTGTTGATGCCCCTGCTGACGCACACATCAGAAGAAAAGAAACATTAAAGAGCCCGATGACACACTATTTGTTTTTTTTATTTGTTCTTCAGATGTTACTGCCTCTGAAAGCAATCGACGAACTAACCCGGCTCAGCATCTTTTAACTGCGTCAATCGAGGCTGCTTAGATCAGACGACAGATTTCTCAACACGTAAGAAGTAATCAGCATGTGCCAACGTTGCCATGGCTTTGATGTTCATGACGTCAGTGTCTGTAGACATCTTTATGTTGCCCGCAAAGCAAAATAACACTCACTCCGTCCGTCCAGACGAAGGGTATTTCGGGAAATCGTATCCGGCAGTAGTCGATTGGTTGCAGTTGCTCGCCCGGAAGACGCTTGTCCAGTTTTAGAGGATAGTTGAACTCTTCCAAAAGGCAGTTGTGGCTTCCGCGTCTGAAAATTAAGTAACACCGTGCAGGTGGGATGGTGTTGTAAATGCTATTAAACAGTAGTTTACGGTAACGATGTTTCCACTTCTCGTTAAAATAATTTTGTTGCTATTTGCTAAGCTCGGTGAACTAATGCAAGCTGCAGTTCTGTAGAAAATAAATTATCGATACTAACAGTTAGACAAAAAAAAAATCAAGTCCATCACGCACGAGGTGGTTAGGTGGTATTCTTCGTGGCACAGGAAAATTTCTGGGTCAGCATTCCGGGGGAGCATATAGAACAAGTAATAAATAGCCCTAACTGGCACTCATTTTGTCACTATCAGTTACCAAAAGTCGTGAGAAATTTTATGGTGCTTAGGATGCGTGCTTAGTTTTGTTTTTGTTTTGATAGCATGCTATGGTGGAGGTTTGCCGTATGTGATAAAAATATTATCGAGATGTATTTTTGGGCTAGTTGGTTCATACTCGCAGTGACGTAGCGCCAGCGAAAGCAAAAGACCAGCAGGGAAGGCATCAGGTTTTTCTCACGGTGGTGGAGGTAGTGGTGCAACCACGATACGTGAGTTGCTTTCATTTAGGTATCTGGTTTTGACAATGTTTGCTCTTGCGGGGGGGGGGGGGCAATGGGGGAGGCAATGGGTGAAGGGGCAGGCGAAAGTTTCGGGGAGAGAAGAAGGACAGCAAAATAAAGACAGAATCAAATGGACATAGAGAGAAAGAGATTGGGCGACACAAGTTAAAAGACTGTCAAAAAAGAACAAGCCTTGCCTTGTGTAGTATAGTATAAAAAGGTGTGCGGAAGAGATGCGAGGGTAAAAGCGTAGTCAAGCCAGGGCGGCCTATGTGCCTACCAGCTCTGCTGTTACTCATCATTGGGCGACGTGGAGCTAGGTGGGCTATTTTTGTTTTCTTGAAAAGGCATGTTTTGTAGCACAAGTTTCTAAATGTATTGTAAAAGAACTTGTTGTTGGGCTAGTTGGTATAACATTTCAAAAAATTAATTTGAGGGAAAACTTACTACACGTTCACGCTGTGTGTGTTTAATGCCTGGGTGTGTGCCTGCGTGAGTGTGTAGTCTGTTTGTGCTCAAATTAATTTTTTCAAAAGTTTCTAAATTCTCATTTGAGCGTATATGCGCATGCGCACTGGACAAATGTGTTCTGAATATGCGAGAATTCGATCTCCATAGTTCTTTATTCTACACTTTCTCTTTGAAATACGACAGTAAACGTCACTGTTTTGATATTGATTTATTGTCTTAAACCTTAGTATTGAGACGAAACGCGCAGCTCTTGTAGTAGTTTGAATTAGAGTTTTTTTTTTATTCCGAGATACTTGCTGAGCGTGACTGTGCTCGCCTTTCTGTAGGAGTTTTATCTTTTCTTTTTTTTTGCAGTCACATTTTTTTTTCATTCTTGCATATATCATTTAACCAACTTGAGTGTACAGGAGTGTACTACAAAGTTCGTTGAAGAAAAATCGCAACACCATGGTCAGGAAATCAGTGAAGGTTTCTAAATGTTCCCGAAAAAAAAATGCATCCCTTACAATTAATGCGTGGTGGCCCTCATACTTTGCTTAGTTGCGAATTATTTCCTGCTTGCAACTTGTCGATCCAAATCGTGAGGAGACACGACGCGAGCGTAACAGTGGGATACTAAAAAGAATTGAGTGAACTTCGGCGTGCAGTTTTGACAGGAAAAAGATGAGAAAGAGACGGGTATGACTAACCTGAGTAGATGCCCGATTTGGTTGACGCAGCATTGCGAAAACATGTACTTGTTGAGGCCACCATCCTTATAGCTCATGATGAAGCCGTCATCCCAAGGGCAATCAGTGGCGCCAGGGGAGTCAGCCAGATACTCCGGTGGAGGGTCACCGTCGTGAACGCATCCCATTCTAAACCATGGCAGAACAGGAAAAAGTTTCATTGGTTGAGAGTACGTTCGCGGTAATCGTGAGTACGATGGCTGAATATCGGAGGGCCAAAATGGCTATTGGCAAGCTGTCACCATCACCGACAGCGTTTCCACAAAGTACTCCTGACTAAAAGGTATAAAACCAGTACTGAAGTTTGATTTGAAAGCTGTGTTGATAAAGTTTCAGTCTGAGTGGAATCTTAGTACTTCCCGAATAGCGTACGAGGGAAGAGACTTTGGATCACCAACGCAAGTTACAAATCATTCGAACATTAGCTTAGCCGAAGTCGTGACGTAACCATAAGCTTTCTTAATCACTGACAGATTACGGTATACAAAATAAGCAGTTACGTGCTACCTATGAGGAAAATACGTTTCCCTAGGTGCGTTTTCCTACAATTAAATGATGTTCATCAGTAACAGCTGGACACATGCCAAAGGGCATGATTTGATCAGCACATTAAATTTTCATAAGCTGCCATATGTGTGGACATTTTAAAAGGCAAGCACACGTGTTTGATTAGGTGAAAACAGATTAACTCGTGTTTGTTATGATGGAAGATGAAATATTAAAAGAAGCTTGAGCTTACAAGTGGGCCATTTCATGTGTTGCCACGTGGACACCATCGTAAGTACCCGGAATGTCTTCGCCTAGGCCAGTCTTCTGCGCCGTACAAGCTCCCCCAATATAAGCCACGCCTGCAGATAATGAATGTGGCACTCAAAGTTTTGTCGAGGCTATATTTATGTCAGTTCTTTATTGTAAGATTATAAAAGTTGTGCGTCTTGACAAGTGCAACAGAGAAAACCCAAGATGAAGAGGCACGTGAACAGTATGGTTGCTAGACATCAATGGCATGTTTACTGACATAAAACTATGAAATCATAGAGAAATATACTATATTAAAGTGGCCAGTGGAGCCTATTTGCAGCCCAGCAAGAAAGAGTCTGATCAATTGATAGATGTCGTACCCATCCTCGCTTTTACACCCTTTTTAAAACATGTAATAGCCTCTTCGGGAGGATAAGTGTTGCCCAAATTTGGCATCACTTTTTTGCAAAGAAGAAATTTTATTAACTTGTGTATTTTCTATATGCGCTGTATACATCATGTCCCGCTGAGGACATTCAATGCATCACAACATAAAACAAAGTATGATTGGAAAGCATTGTCTTTCTGCATTTGTTTTGCACAAACAGGTACATTCATGAGGTTTAGATGTGCTGTACATGCATCCCCTCTGTGGAAGCATGGGTAAGTAGATTAGTGGTAAAGACACTTGCTTTCGGAGCATGAGGGTACGTGTTCCAATTCCAGCGTCGGAAGGAAAACATTTTGTTATTTTATTTATGCTGGAGACATTATTGGGTCTGACCAACCACTCGTGCTGTAGAAAGCAGCGCTGTAGCTGTGCTGCAGGGCACTGCGGGAGGGTCCGCTTTTTATGTAAGTATGTTTCTCTATGATGAAATCGCACGCCATGCGCAGAACCCACAGAGTGATGAAGACGGCGCGACTGACGCTCATATCTGGATTGCCGCTTTAAATACGCCGTTTCCCGCGTAAAACAGGTGAAGCTGTGCTCACGCATTCATCAGCTTTAATACTGATGCAGTATGCCTCCATAGGTTTTTCGATCGTGCTGAGCAGGAAAGCTGCGCACGATACGGATGCCCTGAAAGCGAGGCGTGTATGAAACACCCGAGGACGTGGTCTGCCAAATGTCCACCTCTTAACAATGAATTGACAGCTGTGCGATGCTCTCTAAGCCTTTCGTTAACACAGCGGCCAGTTTCGCCAACATAGCACATCCGGCAAGGGGGTGAAATTTTGTACACCACACCCACATTGCCATAAATGAACTTCGCGGCGTTCTTTATTGTGCAGTCAAACTTGCCAGCCTCATTCACACTGCTGCACATACTTGCAAGCTTGCCGCATGCCGAAAAAAATTGCCAAAATGCCACACATTCCGGTCACATTGTTGAGGGGGTTGGAAAGGTCATGCACGTACGGCAGAGCCACGAGCTGTATAATTTTGCGTCCGGTTGAATTTTCGGCTTCGACTGCCGAAAGCTTGATTAAGGAATAGAATACCGGGAACCGGACTGGCTTCAATCTACTGGATGACCACTATAGGGTAATCGTTCGGCCGAGGTAGATGGAGTCTCCAGAGTTGGGCACAATAGCCCTGCTGAGTATTGGTATAGAGGCGTTCAATATGAGGTTGGGTTGTTCCCTTTTTGCAAAACCTCCTGACTCACCAAAGAAAGTATGTTTCAAAGACTGTTTCAAAAAAATATGAAGTGGTGCCTCACCGGCAACGGCAACGTGGAGAGAATTGGATGGCGTCACTTGTGCAATGTCTCGCCTGTAAATTGGGATACATAGCTTAGCAGTCTCTTCGCCATCTTATTAATACCAATGTTATGTACGAAAACCTGAATAAGATTGTTTGTGAGTAATAGGTGTTTTTTACTTCCAACAAATTAGTACCCGAAGTTTATTCTAACCTTGGTAGCTAATACAGAGATCACTGACATCGTGGTTGCAATGAAAAAACCTTGTACTTAAGAACAAGAACATCAGCGTTTTCACGGAGTGCTGGCAGTTGTCATCAAAGTTATGAAACAGGTGTGACCAGTTTGTGATAACTTCAGTACGGGATATTTATGTTGGGTTGGAAGAAATAAGAATGTTACATATTAAAGTAAACTGAAAGGAGGCTTTTAGGAGAATTTAACAGGATTTTTAGGCATGAGACACATTCTCCGCTATGTTGAATAATCATCAACAGAAGCTTAACTAAAGAAGCTCATCAAAAGAAGCTTTAACTAAATATAAAGAATACAAAGCAGGGATGACCACTGAGTTTTTAGTTTGTAGTAGAGTTACCAGGCAAGAACTTTTCATGCTCTTCGAATGGCATCTCATTGTTCGTACGTGAGAAATAGTTGATCACTTCACGCTTTGTGATTGCACGCAGTGCGAATGCCTCACTCTCACCCTGTGAGCATGTAAGCCATGTCGAAGTTTCCCGGAATGTAGCCAGAAGCCAATCTTAGTGTCAGTGCGGCAATGGTTTGGTCGGCGTTGACGTAGTTTCCGGCGTATTTGACGTACGTCTCTTGATCAGGCTGATGAGGAAAGAAGTTGTAATGTAGCACGTTATACATTTTCGGAAAAAAACTTCAGGCTGTACAACTCACTGTGCTAATGATGATAGCTGTAAGCTTCATCTTGATGTCCATGCCTGCTGCTGTTGCGTACCTGAGGTTGACCTGAGATATTGAAGCACCGAGTGAGCAGAGAACGCTTGCATTGGTGCACTGCGTAGCGCTTGAAAATAAGTTCGAATTCTTTCAGGTCTCAGTGAATAGCACTTCTATATTCTATACAGCGAACCTGCTGATTTCTCTCGGCTAAATATAGAAGACGAAGTAGTCACAAAATTTTGTTAGACTGACTGTGGAAAAACTCGCATAGCGAGTTATTCTTGTCACAACTACGACAGCAGAAAACAAACTTTCTCTCGCGCCATGTGATCAGGTATGGGTTGCTCTGTCGTACAGTTGCCAATGCGAGATTTATTTAGAGCATGTTTCACTAGTTTCATTGTGCAACAGAGTAAACCAGAGCAACGAAAGTAATTTCGTGTTCACCAAATGGAAAATTGAAGCTGCACACTTTATGACAAACTTATGGTGGACTTTGTATGATACGAGTAAGCTGTAATTGGAATGAACATAACATTAGATTTTTTAAAGGAAAAATTTTTAAAGGAAATTTTAGCACAAAATTTGTAATTGAGACATGGTATATTCATTGAAACTCAGTCTGTGAGAAAATCAATACGTTGGCTTGATTTATGTTAGTGCAATGACATCATTTTCTGCGCTTAGCCCCACCCACAAAAGACGGCGAGTTTTAAAATTTAGCGATAAACGATTTCTCAAAGAGGTAAATCTCTTCTTTTATTTTACTCACGGCGTTAATGAAGATGCCGATGTAACGGATGAGATCACCGCGTGTTCTGAAGCTGCGGTTGTGTACCGAGTCTGATATGATGACCACTTCGGGACGGACTTTCAAGGTTCCATTTCCTGCAAGGGGAGAATTGTACTCCAGTTATTCTCATCACAAAAAAAAGCGAGATATAATTTGATACAAGCAAAAAAAAAAAAACGCTGCGGGGCTAACTTCTGAGGCATACTTTTTAGAGATATCAAACGCTAAACTTTGAACAGAAGTAGCTACACGGAAAGATATATTGCTCAAAGTTTCGAGCTGAATATTGTTTTGAAAAATCAATTCATACGGGCCCACAAAGCGGCTGAAAGACTTGGTCCTTCGGTACCAACGTGGGAGTAGCCGGTTCGGCCTAGGTCACGAACATTACCTATTGTCATTTTGTCTATCCATCCGTCATACACTTTCGCTCCCAGGGTAGTTACTTTAAGGAAACTGTGCACGTGCTTAAATTTTGGATATAGTGACTGCAAGATTGCAATGTGTGAGATGAAATCCTTCGCAACTCCAAGTCAAGCAACACCAGCAAGAGAAATTACGGTGGCCTGCATTATTAGACACGTAGCGAAACGGTTCGACGTGTAACCAAAGTAAAACACTTTATATTTTCACTCGATTGAGAGTAAATATTAGACATAGTGTTATAAAAATAAGTATAGCTGAATAACAGAAAGGAATGAAGGCAGGAAAATAGGAGAAAAAGAATGGCAGCGAGGTTAACCAGCCTATAGGCAGCCGGTTTGCTACCCTGCGCATGGGAGGGGGATGGGGGAGATGAAAGATAGAGAGCACAGAGGGAAGATAGATAAACACAGCAAATTCGGCAGCACGCGCAAGCACACTCAGTCATTGTCCAGTCTTGTCTTTCGCGGTGTGCGACAATGGTGTTACAGCCGCTTGTTCAAGTCCGTGTCACGTAGGAATTTCAACAGAGCTTTTGTCGCCTTCTGTTGCAATGTCTTCTCTCGGGCATTTGACAGAATAGTGTCCACAGACATTAAAAATGTCACATTAAAGCCTTCAGGTGCTCTGACTATTCAAAGTGCACTTTTAGAAAATGTCTTGGCAAGCCGTTTCGTTTAGCTGCGGTGCGAAGCGACACACTTCCTTAGCAAAACAGCCACGAATGCTTTCTGTAAAACTATTGGTGTACATCGGCGTAACTTTTCTGAGTACTATGCTTATTCTAAAGGAGCATCGCGTCAGGTGAGTACTTACTGAAGTCTTGCTTGGTGACTTCATTGGACGTCACGTCCTCTGCCAGCGATGCGTTGTTTGTTAGAACTGAAAGAGAAGCAAATAATTCCTTATACTTCCTTGTCTCGCATTACAAGAACGTCGTTGTCACATCCCCATGCAAGCAAGTATTTTGCCGAAATCCTTGAGAAGCCTTAAGGACAGTCTTTAAAGTATGATTATCCTTGGTTTGTACAGAGATCCGCCCCACGCAATAAACATATCTCTATGTATCACTTTAAAGTTCTGAAATATGTTAGGCATTTATGAGAAGTACATACAAATATTTAGCAGTCTATGCACACTGTGGAAGTGGGCCATTTCTGAAAATGTAAAAGCCTCAATTTTAAATAGTGGGCAGCAGACAAATAAACGACGAGAGCATGAGGATCATCATTCAGGCGGCCGAGATAGCAAAGGTAAGCGGCTTCAGCAAGCCTCCATCTATCGCACTAAATCTGTCTAATGAAAAAAATGCGCGTGCACACACACACACACACACACACACACACACGCACACACACACACACACACACACACACACACACACACACACACACACACACACACACACACTCACACACACACACACACACACACACGCGCGCGCGCGCTTCTGGAATAAGGTCATACGAAAGGGGAAGAATAGGGGAGAACGAGTGGACAGCTGGGCCATAGCCATCTTTCATTGAACGAAAAAACTAATAAACGTAAGTTCTGAGGTAGAACAAAAAGTATTATATATAGAGACGGCAATAAAGACAGATCAGCAAGCTTGCATCAAGTTATGTTGGATTAAGTATTGATTCACGTAACAAAATGTGCTTACTGGAATCCAGTACGTGAGCTGTCTTGTCCTTGACCCGAAATACCTTGTGGGCGTTCTTACGTTCCTTATCATTCATCGGAATGATGCGTAGGTCCTTGTCCAGAATTCCTTCCTGCAAGGAAGCGAGTTTTCATTCGCACTGTAGCAGTAATAGTAATAATAAATTGCAGTGGAAACACAGAGCTGTCACAGAAAAAGGAATAAAGAAGAACTAAAAAGCAACTGTCCCGTTACATGGGCACGTACACGCTTTACAAGTGCAAGAAATAAATGTACGAAAATAACTGATGGAGGTAAAGAAACGAAAAGAAAGATTTGTGAGAATGCATAATGTTACGCATCATATCGCACGCAGCGTACAAGTGGTACAAACTCAGTCGCAATATCATATTGCGTTGTTGACTGTTTTTATAAAGAATAATAAACCACAGAAAGGCTTTTTCATTGAGATGCTAATGTATTCGTAAATTTTTGCCCGACTATTGTATGAAATCCAGAGACAGTCACTGGCGTCTGCTTTTGCGCGCATCGACAACAGCCAAATGTCTGTGGACACTATTCTGTGGAGTGCCCGAGAGAAGACACTGCAACAGAAGGCGACGAAAGCTCTGTTGAAATTCCTACGCGACACCGACTTGAACAAGCGACTGTAACAGCAATGTCACACACC
Organism: Rhipicephalus annulatus; assembly: GCA_013436015.1. NCBI lineage: Eukaryota > Metazoa > Arthropoda > Arachnida > Ixodida > Ixodidae > Rhipicephalus > Rhipicephalus annulatus. The sequence goes on from WOVY01004112.1 coordinate 112,264, forward strand.
GCGAAAGACAAGACTGGACTGTGACTGAGTGTGCGCGCATGTGCTGCCGAATGTGCTGTTTCTATCTTCCCTCTCTGCTCTCTTTCATCTCCCCCATCCCTCTCCCATGCGCAGGGTAGCAAACCGGCTGCCTATAGGCTGGTTAACCTCCTTGCCTTTCTTTTCCCTCTATTTTTTTTCCTTCCTTCCTTGCCCGACTAACAAAACGATATGCACCCTCCACGAGCAAGAACGACGGCCCACCTTGTCTAAGGCAACTCGGCAATGTTTTTTTTTATAATTTTTCATACCATCGCAACAATGTGAGAGTTTCACAGCCCTACACAAATTTGTAGTTACGCCAGGAATAACTTTAGCTAAAATCTGTGCTCTTTCTAGACGTGTACTATATGCTCGGCACAAGTTAGACACTGTTAGAACAATGCTTAGAGGAAAAACTTTATACACCAAATGGGCTGGGTGTATCAAAAAATGTTTCTTAGCGGTCTGAAGAGGTAAGTGAAAGATTATTATGGAGCCAGATTTTCACGGTGCAAAATGGTTGTGGATTATCTTTGCTATGAAAGCGGCTATTGTCATATAGATGAATAAAATGTAACTGGGAGGTTCAACTAGTCTCATGGTGATTCTTCAAAATACAGCATTTTATAAACTATGCTCATTAAAGCTCGAAATGCACTTACTGACAATCCGAAGTAGCGAGAGAAACTTGTGCTACACGCTTTTTGTTCTTTGCTCATATGAAAAAAGCATTATAAGCATGTCTTCATTTCATAACGCTGAGAAACTGGCAACTGCAACATTTGCTTCTCGGATACTATCACTGAAGCACGTCGTACGGAGTTCGAGCCCTCTGGCGACAAAATTGCGGCCTACGTATGTATAGCACGCATCCTGAATATATCATGCTGACCGCGTAACCTGTAAGAGGACTGCTGCGTGACAAGGACGTTTCGGCATTTTTTCGATGGAGGCGGAAGCTGGTGAAATTAGAGCATACCAAGCGCCAGCTCCAATGAAACGTACTGCGTCAGCTAGGCCAGAGAGCAGATTTGTGTGCCGAACGGTGGGAGCTCAGGAGTATCATGAACTTACGGTGAAGGAGGTCCGTTTTAAATAACGTTGCAACAGTTAGTCAATGCAATTATACATGCTTTCTGGAAGGGGCAGCGATTGCTTGATTGCGAACACTAAAGCGATGCAGGACTTTATCAATCGGGGCGGCACTCAGCGGAAAACAGGATACGGCCCAGTGCGCCTAAGGGGCGCTTTTCCGCAGGAGCAAATGATTAAAATCCTTCCCAGCGGGACGCGCTCTCGCACAATGTGCCGCGGAGGCGTACAATCTACGGCAACATCTAGATTCTTTGAGCTTCTGTGGAACCGTGGTCCCCTAGTGGCGTGTGATGTGGAAACCTTAATTAGAACGCTATGACGAACAATGAAACGCATAACCGCGTCTAGGGAAGCGTAGAGCTCGTTTGCCACGAGTTCTTGCGTTAATTTTGTCCAAATGTTTAAAAACAAGCCCGTCGAGAATGCTTCAATAGCGAGTGGCGTTGCCTGTTTGTACCGGCCCCGACTTAACTAGGCCATGGAAACTCCAGCCCCTCCCGAACGACCATAAAACGCACACGGTCTCAGGTGTGATTGCATTGATTTCTCCGTTTTTTTCTTTTCTTTCTGCCCATTAGTTTTCGCTTTATTTGTGTCGTCGACGCGATAACTGAGGTGAGATCTGGATTCAGAGGCGCCTGTATAAGTTTCGTTTCACACTGGTGCGTCTTTGCGCACATTAGTTTGTCGTATCTGCAGTGGTCTCATCTTACGTACCACGGTCGTTTGGTTTGTATCTCGGTTCCGTCGAATCATGACGCTGACACCGCCGTGTTCGTCCGAGAAGATGTTCTTTCCAATCTTCGTGGTCCGCATCTGCCAAACGAGGAATGAAAAAAAGGAGAACAGATTGACCAAGTCCTTAAAAGATTTTATGCTTGACGTAGTCGCTCACCTGGCAACTGCCACACGTACGTGTGCAACTTCCCGAAACGATCGTGAATGTAACACTGAGTGCTGAAAAAAATTACTATCTTTGCATTTGTTCAGTGGAAGTGGAACAAACTGGTGCGGCTATATGAGTGGTGTTAAACACTTTTAAATGACTTTGACCTCGTTTTCACTACTTTATTTTATCATGAAACACAAACATATTGTCTCTTTTTATACGCTAACACAATCTGATTGTTTTTTATGCGATTAACATGCGATATATAGAGTGTGTGTGATTGCGTCGTGACCTACAGTAGTCGCTTTGAAACTGAGCGCGATTCCATAGGCCATACTTGTTAAAACAGGTCTTCTGTAACTGTTGCCATAAAAGAAAGATACAAATAGGAGAATATGGTAAGGTTATGTAGAAATATTGCAGCGCGAGTGATTTACGCTTTGTTAACTGATGTAATGTTATCAGTGTGGGCGAGGTATTCATGCGTAGGTTTCTAAAGGTTCAGTTCTGTTGTAACTGCCTCGCTGTGGAGAGGTTGAGGCATATGTGAGTGAGTTGAACAAAGTGTTCCAAAGTTGTCAAACGTGATTTGTGTTTTTTGTCGACATATTTCCAGTGAACATGGCTTAACACTATGAAAGACCGTATAAAAGGCTGTCTTGGAAAGGCTCAGAAATATGAATTTATCAAACCCATGCAGTGTTCATGTCTGAAAACTAGGAAATTCGACTCCTCTTGAAAAAATTTAATTTCTCTTTGGTCTAGCAGTTCATTGCGTAAAGAAATAAACATGATCCAGCTGTGATATTTCAGAAATATGTTTTGCCGACTATTCAGAAAACAGCAAGAAATACGGGTGTTTTTAGACAATAAGATCGGCATTGTATAAGCAGACAGCGTTGTCATGTGTTCCGTTCTGTATCCTGGTCATTTACGCTTTCTGATTCATAATGCTTCACGAACAAGCCGAAACTCGCAATATTGTTGTCAACATAGTTAAAGCACGAAGCCTTTCGTATCTGCATTTCTCGGGGCACCAAAACTTGTGAACAGCGCTTTCCCAAAATCCTTATTCTTTATTTTTTATTCAATTACTACCCTGCTTAGCTCGGCGCTGCCGCAGAGCGGTTACAATATTGAGAAAAACACATCTTCATTTGTACCAGACTTGTTTATTAGATAAGCGATTCCATTCTCTAATGGAACGAACAAAGACAAATTAGCATACAAATTAGATCTAGTACGGTACTCTAAAAATATTGAATGAATGATCATTTCGCGAAGAAATATGTGTTCTGTGAAGATATTTTTCTTTTCGAATGCCATAGACGTTTTTTATGACCTAGTAGCAACCCTTGTGGTTCTGATGGAAGTCTTTGAAATAATTTCATGATTATTGGGCATTTAACGAAATTGATAAAGCACTAGCAGGGTAATGTAGTTTGCTTCATAGGCCCAATAATTCTTTTTGTGCGAAACGTGTGCAGCTTGGAAATAGTGTCGTTGCGTCAGAAGGGAAAACATTTAATTTGCGGGTGGCTTTGTCCACTGCTTGTTCTGACTTGCTTGCAGATTGAGGCATTTCGTTTTTGAGGTGACTCTAACAAACAGAAGTGCTATTTAAAAAAAGTGTTTTTGACTGGTCGCATCAACAAGCCTTTTGGTGACATGCTCCGACACTTTGTGAACTAACAGTATGAATGATCTTTGCTGTTAATCGCTTACAGCGTATGTAACGAAAGTGGATCACTTACAATCCTGTCTACAGGCTGTCCATCCTTGAATGTCCTGATCAAAAGTCTCGGAGGCAATAGCGCGTCTTGGTGAAGCATAATTTCGTACTCGTTCGTGATTTGTAGAAGCACTGAATTGTCGTCGACTTCTTGTAGTACAGGGTACACTATTGTTTCAGTGTCGAAGACTGGGATGTAGTAAACTGAGTCTGCATTGAAGAAAAAAAAAGACAAATGGTCATTTCCTACTGATGGTGATTCATTCACATTCAACTCATACATAAATACTGCAAGAGATGCTTATTGCCTTTATTATATTTTACCAATGTAAAAGAGAAGACAGTAGATCAGGGTTTCAATAAAGTTAAAAAGTTCACTAAGGCAGTTTTCAGGGGCGAAGTTTCTTAGGCCGTGCGTCGTTCCCTCTTCCGTATGTAGTGTGTAGCCACCTCTACTTTATGACTTGGTCAATAGATCGTGTTCTGCATATATGTCCTTGGGATTAACATAACTAGATGACGTCAGTGGTTTTCACAGCATATCCACGGAGTGAATGATGATGAGTGGTGCGAAGCATCCATCCGTTCATCCGTGTGTTCAACCATCTGTGCGTTCGTCCGTTCACCCATCTGTCCATCCGTTCGTTCGTGCTTTCGTCCGTTCGTTCTTGCGTCCTTGCTTCTGTCCGTCCGCCCATTCGTCCGTCCGCGTGTCCATCTGTCCATCCATGCGTCCATCTGTACACCCGGGCTTCCAATCATCCATGCATACGTCCGTCCGTGCTTCCGTGTTTGAGTCTGTCCGTCCGTCCGTGCTTCCGTCCGCCTGTTTGTTCTTGCTTCCACCCATCCGTTCATGCGTCCGTCCGTGCGTCCGTGTCTCTGTCCACCCATCCATCTGGATGGACAGACACGCGGATGCACGGACAGACGTCCGCGCGTCCTTAAAACACCCCCACCATCCGAATGTCGGGGAGGGAGGTGTAGCAGGTAGGCTACGGGCTCGGTCTGGTTAAGCTTTCCGAGTTCTCTTGTTTTCCTCCTTCCTTCAGTCAAGGGAAAAGTAAAGTGCCCACACATGGCGCCGGTTTTAGGCAGGTCCTGCTCATTTTGTGATACTTGTGCGGCACCCATTTCGCGCTGGCGATAACGTCGTACATATTGCAGCAGCGTATGGGTATTACTGAGTAGTTTAGCGGGAAGGTATACTCGAAATATGCAGAGGCGACGTGCTAACCGATTGTAAAGTTTTCCCGAAAGAATGAACCTTAAGAATAAGAAATGTAAAATATTTACAGCGTCTCGCTGCGAGTACCATTTGTGCCTTACTTTTCTTCGATAACAGACAGTACTTCACCGATCCAGAAAAATGTTTATAGAGAGCATGGCTTACCAGCTTACGTTATTTCAATGTTACTTTATAATGACTACGTTCTGCTTTGGTAATTGTGCGAGGCTTTAATGTGAAGAATATTTTAAAGAAACCTTGGGCAAGAAACTTCGTATTATTGTATTTATTGTATTTGTACAAATTATTGTATTTCTTATTTGATTATTCTAGTGATCTCCGTCTAGATTGTGATGCTCCGCGGTATCGGGAACGGTGTGTATCTCTTTCCAAAACGTTTGAAATCTTTCCTCCTAAGTCGTCCACGTCCATGTGATATACTTCAGGGCACTTCACCACCTCGAATCTTGAAAGCATTGGCACGGTTTGAGACAAACCACCAATACGAAGCATTTCCTTTCTGGTCAGTAAGTCATCGCCTGGGATCGTTGTGTGATTTGTAAGCATACAATCAACGGTGGATGGGCGAAACAGGGGCTATCTGCACTTCCAGTAAGAGTGGTAGGGGCTAGCCACACTTGTTCAGGCAGAGAGCTCCAACACCAAAGAGATGAAAGAACGATTACAGATAACTGCAGGATGCCTGCAAAGGTTCCGAAGGCTGCCGTGCATTTATCTTGCATTCTGCGTGGCGTGTGGTGTTTTCAAGGTTCCAGCTTCTTTAATGGAACAGATAAGCGAGAAATGCACATAAAATGAAAAAAGTACGCATGCATCGAATTTCTCTTTATTGTCGTACTTTTTTTCACCCTACCGGAGCGTCCTGATGTGTATTGCGACGTGATGCAGCTCCTTTTCCATTCAGTTACTCCACTGCACCGTGTGTTTTGGGTTAACGCAACGGGTGCTTCTTTTTTTTGTGAATTGTGTATTACTACCCCTACAGTGGGTGCCTCTAAAAGCAACATGATGCCAAGTAAAGTTGCCTTGCACTGAAAGAAGGTGATTATGCTTATTGTCTCATTTCATTTTTATGCACAAATACATCTGTACCCAAAACTTGTTGTCTTGGTCTCAGTTTTATTTTGTTTACGGTTTTTATAGAAGCGGAATGCCTGCTCACACTTATGTAAGAAAAAACTGTATTAGGCACTTGAAGCTGAAGCTGCCATGAATTGTTGTCAGTGCATTCATATTATGACAGGAAAAAATTTAGTTCCTTTGCGTAGAACTGTGATGTGATTACCAAACATTTTGTTTGAATTTTCTTCTCATGAATTCAGACAGAAAAAAATTACCGATGTATTACCGTGGACTAAGTGAGGTCAAGCACTTTCTTATGCAAAATAATTTAAAAGCCCATGTTGCGCGCAAATCAGCTCTAAAACACAGAAAATGCTACGGAAGCGCTGTGTTGTGAAATGATGCATGAGCGCTTTATATCTACACAATGTACGCTGACTCTCTCGTATCACTCATTCTGTATTCGCTGCTATCTCAGTTGGCCAACGTTAGTCCAACAAAATGTGAAGTCAGTGTCTTCGCATACAACATGGAGCCTCTTTTCAATTTGCGTACTGTAATCACACAAGCATCATGGGTGATTTTTGAATAAGAATAGAAATAACGTTCCACAGTGAAGCTACTCGATTGCCAGAATAGTTTGAGTGGCACCTATTGCAGCGACTTCACTTGTGCCAGCGAAGTGAAGTTTGAAAAATAACAGTGGACAGAGGCTTCGCTGAAGAATACGTAGCTGTCTAAGAAGCGTGTACTAAGAAATGCAAGTAGGAGCTGGCTCGGAAGCTTCCAAACAATGGCTTGGTAAGAAATGCTGCATGTCTACCAGGCCTGCTTCTCTCCGGAATGCATAAGACTGACAGGGAAATCTGTCAGTCAGTCAGCTTGCGGTTTTTGAATTCATTACTCATAAGTTATCTTGGCTCATCTGCTCCGAATCCCTCTCTTGGAACAGCTTATGATCATGTAAATCGGCTACACTTGGGCGCGTGTAAGGTCAAGAACATAACAGAAACATCAACATATGCGCTCCCAACGGTTTCCGGAAGGTCCTGTCCTGTACTCTGCCTTGTTTGCCCTTCACCATTCTTGTGGCACGTGTACGGGGCTTACCGATGCCGGAATCAGTTTACGAAGAAGAATGGATGAAAGTATTGTCGGTACAATTACTTTTTCGTCTCCAGGGCAGTGTATTGTTAATATCAGCAGCCATGCAGGCACTGCAAAATCAGGGTGTCGTAAAAGCATGTATATATATATACTGGAAGAAATCTACAGGAGATAAATTGCTAATAGAGCGCTTCATAAAGAAACGGAATACCAATCAAGAAGGGTGTAAGGCAGGGGGACACAATCTCCCCAATGCTGTTTACCGCGTGCTTGAAGGAGGTTTTCCGAAGCCTAGAATGGGAAGAGTTAGGGATAAGAGTTAATGGAGAGTAGCTTAGTATTCTGTGCTTCACCGATGACATTGTATTGCTGAGTAACTCAGGGGACGAATTGTAACTCATGATTACGGAGTTAGAGAAGGAGAGCAGAAAGGTATATCTTAAAATTAATCTGCAGAAAACGAAAGTAATGTACAACAACCTCGGAAGAGAGCAGCGATTTGAGATAGGTAATAGTGCACTTGAAGTTGTAAAAGACTGTCTACTTAGGACAGGTAATAACCACGGAGCCGAACCACGAGACTGAAGTAACTAGAAGAATAAGAATGGGGTGGAGCACATTTGGCAAGCACTCTCAAATCATGACGGGTGGATTGCCACTACCCCTCAGGAGGAAGGTATATAACAGCTGCGTCTTGCCGGTACTTAGCTACGGAGCAGAAACCTGAAGACTCACAAAGAGGGTTCAGCTTAAATTGAGGACGACGCAGCGAGCAATGGAAAAAAAATGGCGAGTGTAACCATAACAGACAAGAAGAGAGCAGAATTCAGGGAACAAGCTGAGCTTAAGGATATTATAGTTGAAATCAAGAAGAGAAAATGGACATGGGCTGTGCATATAGCGCTTAGACAGCATTGGCGTGGGCCATCAAGGGTAACTAACTGGATTCCCAAAGAAGGCAAGCGGCTTAAGAGGAGACATAAAGTTAGGGGGGCAGATGAGATTAAGAAGTTTGCTGGTATAAAATGGCAGCAGCAAGTCAAGTACAGTACCGAGTTGACTGATGGAACATAAGAGAGATATTTGTCCTGCAATGAACGTAGTCAAGCTGATTATGATGATGATGATGATTATAAGTATAATAATGATGATGATTGTTAATAGAGTAGCGCGACGAATTCAAAACGAACTGCCTCCTGCCTCAATTCGTTACGCCAATGAACGAAGCAAGCAACGAGCAGCCACGCCTTCTCCTCCTAACTTTACAATATTGTTCGTTTATATTTATGTACGAGCTGAGCAAAATCTCCCCAGCTGATAAGAGGCTCTGACAAAAAAAATCTTTGCCCCTCACCTGTTGGTGCGGACGCCACCAGCGCCACACAGCAGGCGGCGAAAGTGGCCTGGACCGCTCGAAGACCCATAATCCCAGTGAGTGCGCTTGGGTGACTTCCGAGCGACTGAAGATCCTCGCCGGTTTCCCCCAGCAACAGCGGGGACAGGCCTGCGGGCCGCCGCTTCGCGTTGTCCTCGCCGGGCCTGTCAGGGATGGTGGTGACGGCGGAGGGACAAGGCCAGCCCAGGTCGTCCCCTTTCAAAACCACTCTTGGAGTATCGCCTTGTCGCAGCGACAAAAATCACCCCACGGTTTCTTTGCGAGTTGTCGAAGCTAAATGAATAAAAGTGCCACGGAAGGTAAAGAGGTGCAACTGGAGCGCGATGCTAGGGCGATTTCGTCGCGAAACCAGGAGCGCGGCAGGCTCGCAAAGATTTGGTGATGAAGAGGGAGAAGGTACGACTCTGTGATCGCTAGCATCGGGACACCACTCAGCGTAACGATGCACTTATAACCATGTCTGAACTGCGCCTTTCAAAAGACGCGGTTACCGAGACCGTAGTATGTTTTCTTCGCTAATATGAAGCGGACAGTGGTCGCACAGGGAGCTTATATGCACTTGGGGGTTTCTCTACGAGTGGTTGCGTAAAAAAACGAAGAAAAAAAAAGGAGAGGAAGTCGACGTTAGAAACACGTGTTTTTGTGGTGTTTTTGCGCTCGGTTAATATGAAACTTCCCTTTCCACGTGATAACATCGATCTACCCGCTGCTAACTCTGTAAATACGCGTACGTACGTTTAGGGCTGCCGAGAGAGAGTCGACGGCTGGTGGAGAATATCTGGTCGCGTCATAAAGTCACGAGATTTAGGATGGTCGCGAGAAAGAGTTGCGTCACCGGCAGATGCCCCCGACTTCGTGTCAAAGGTGATTCCCCGAGGCTTGGCAGACAAAGCGTGTCTTCTCTAAACTGTTGACTTATTAAGCGTATTCAGTATACCTGTGCAGACTTCTTTCATGAGCGCTCGGTTTAAGACTTCCAATCTTTCAGTTTCCTCCGTGTAAACAGACGTCCCATATGTGTTTTCTGGCATGTAGTTTGCGTTCGTCTTGTAACAGTGTCCTGGGCTGCTTAAGCCGCTCCTGTCTTCCTGTAAGGACGTTGAAGGAAGTCAGATTTTTGCGAGTAGTTTTTGTGTGTGTGTGTGACTGCAAAACACTGCATGATGTGCCCCCTGTTCAGTGAAGATTGAGTGCTTGTCTTACTCCATCTTTGGTCCTTCGAGTTTTGCAACGCGTGTGATCTCATCGACGCACAAGAACGCGGACCCTTTCGAGTTGGGCAAACTGCAGCGCTTGTCTAACGTCTCGCTTCCTTCTGCAAGTACGTGTGCTTGCTCGCCGGCTTGGTACGCCACTCCGGAAACGGGCGTTGCAACTTATCGAGGAAAACATGACTTCACAGCCTTCCACGTGGTGATCTCAGCGGTAATCCGTGCGCTGACAGAAGCGCTGACAGAAGATTATTGATTATGAAAAAACGAATCGCGCGTCGTGTTCATTGCCGTTATATTCCTTCTGAGCTCAAGCTAAACATGACGGTTGGCTTTCGAACGTCACCGTCCAGAAAAGGCCGTTATGACATGGACAGCTTCGGTGTCAATCTTGTTTTGACATAGCCATATACCCAGCATCGTATGGTTGCGTGTAAACGTAAACTTGGTAGTTGTCATTGATATAACAGGAAGATGTCGTTGGACAAAGCTTCCAGTCATGGTCTGCATCAACTTGGTACCAGTCATTTATAAGACAGAATTTAAGTGCCGCAGTAGATTAGAGGGCTACAGATCTGAGCGAGTAATCTTGATGCCATGGCTATATTACTGACCCTATTTAGTGCATATTGGCAAAATGGTTAAATGAACTATATTAGGTCCTTTGGAATGCCCGGGAGAAAAATAATACATCCGTATGTGCAAAGAATCCAACACTGAAGTGCAATGTAAAATGTAATTTCAGCCAATTTCAATGCTTCTGGCCTACGTATTTGTAAATGCGGCGAGACAATTGTGAAATTCACTCACTAACAAAATCAGTCAATTTAGATTTTAAATTATTTATGTTGGAAATACGTTATATTACGGTTTACTCAACAGTTCAAGTCTACAGACGAGCTCAAGGGGTACATTGGCATCGATATCATGCCTTGGCCGTTCACGGAATTTGATCCGTCATTCAAATGAGGTTGTAAACTTTCAGGATGGTCGAAATCTTCTCGAAGTCTTTGACAATAGATACTTGAAGCTCGCATCTTGACAGCTACAAGGAACAAAAAAAATGAAAACCCACAGGTTTTGCTTTTATATAGAGTCGACATGTGGGCATGAATTTGACCTGTGTGAATAGTTGCGCGGATTTAACTCACAAAAAAGTCCAGTGAAAAGCCGGAACATCACGAAAACACCAACGAAGATACACAATATATGAGCTGAACGTTTCCGAAAAAAAAATACGGCACACAAATTGAAGTATAATGTGTATGACTCTGAAATCCAATCCTTCCATATGTAATTTTTGAAGATACCGGCACCGTACCATCTCTACACTACCTGTATTGCTAGCCCAAATTTTAAACTTTAACTGAGCAACAGGAAAAATAATAAAAAAGGCAGGGAGGTAAGCCAGGGCTGGCCAGTAATAGATTAAGAGAAAAACGTCGCTGTCGTAGCCGACGTAACAGTTCGCCACTTGGTATTAGAAACTGTGAATGATTCTGCTATTTTTGAAAAAAAAAAACATCAAAGTGTGTTCGTTGCCTTTCATATCTGTGATGAGCACTTCCGTAATAGCATTAACTTTTGGACAGTGAAATTTCCTCCATCCAGGTAATTTAGAGCAGCATGGAGGTGAAACCTCTCCTTTGCGTTACTCGTGCACTAACGCATGATGTGCTCAGTATTTTCATTTGTGGCACAGTCATTGCACTCGGTACAGTCAGCCATCTCGATCTTGAATGAGTAAGCCTTGTCGAATGCTACACGCAGAGCTAGACGGCATATCACGGCATCTTCCTTTCAAAAAAAATTGCCCGCAGCTTCCCTCGGGGGAACACTGAGGAGGATGCGGAGCATATAATTGGTTAACGGGGTGTTAAAGTGCGACTTACTTGGGTCGATGGCTAAATTGGTTAACGTGGTTGTGAAATGGGGTGTTAAATTGCGACTTACTTGGGTCGATGGCTAAATTGGTTAACGTGGTTGTAGGAGGGGGTGTTAAATGAGTGAACACGTACACACGTATGCGAAAGGGCGGCGCTGGTCGAAGGGACGTCGATCATTGTGTTTGTGGATTCGTTGGCATTCATTTCACGGCGACTTCGGACGTCGACGCGCCGTACAAACCAACGGACGAGCGGCAACTGAGCGAGCGAGCGCCGACCTTGAGTATATATACAGCGCGACGGCGCATGCGCTGTCAGCTGTCGAATGTTCTCGAAGGAGAAGCGCGCGCGCGGCACAGATGGCGACGGCGCGACGGCGCATGCGCTGTCAGCTGTCGAATGTTCTCGAAGGAGAAGCGCGCGCGGCACAGATGGTGGGCGACGGCGCGACGGCGCATGCGCGCGCGTCAGCTGTCGAATGTTCGAGAAGCGGTGCGGACGGCGCACTACAAGGCGCGAGTATAAGATGCTTCCGCATCTAAAAGACCAGGTGTCAACCGCGGTCGTAGAGGTCTATCGGTTTACAAACGATGGTGTGTGAACAACGAACTCGACCACTTCTGCACTGCCACGCTGTGAAACAGCTAACTTGAGTGTCGAAACGCGCCAGTCCTTGATGGAGGTATTCGAACAAAGATTGCTTCTGCGTGCGCTCATCCGACAGACTCATCGGTGAGGTCGGTGCCGGAGATGCCGTAATGACTTGACAACTACTGAAACATGACGTGTTGACCTTGTTCAACTGCACAGTGTGGCGTTTCTCGCATCATCGACACAAGTTTTTAATAAGATGCGCGACGAAGTGTTAGCGAAAGACTTTCTAGAGCCGCAATTGAGTCTCAGAATAGTGACCACTGATTAGCTGGTTCTTCTTTGAATGTACAAATATTTGCTGGCCACAGATGAGTAATTTCACTTTGTAATGTTACAGATGGTTGTGGTGCTATCTTTAGAACCTATTGATCTCTTCTGCTATAATCTACTGAAGTAACTGCCAAATAATTTTGGACCTCCATAATTAATATCTCCAATTGCTTATATTTGCGTGCTAACAAACTGAATAGTTTGATGAAGCTAATGTTTTCTTTCAATTGTGAGTTAATCAAGGGGAAGGAAGACAGCCACTCATTTGTTGCACGAAGCCGCAATAAATCTCGTAAAGATTTGTCAGAAATTTAAAACTTCGTATTTGCCCGAAAATTCGTCCTAGTCCGGGGTTCGGACCCGGGGCCAACGCCGTTTCCGATGCGCTTCTTCTGCAACTAAGAACCTCTTCTTTCTGAGAAATTCACTACAAACGGCTGGTTGTCTTTTTGACCCTCTTTAATCCCTCCGCCATCTTGCGGAATTCCGCATAACTCATTTGCGGTGGTCAGGTGGGTTGAAGATTGGCATCTGACCCTTCTGTGAAATCGGCAAGACTGGTCATCTTTTACGTTCAGAAATAGGACAGATTGGAGAAAGCAGCTACGAGGCAGAACGTCCTACACAGTTTCATGGGTTGACGTCTCTAATCGATTCGGTATTTCGTCTCTTGTAATAGCTTGCCAGTGTCCTGTCTAATGACTGTACCCCGACTTCCCTTACATACTCCTCAGTGATAGCAGTCAGGTTATCAATCATTGCATCAACGCTAACGTCGGTGAGGAACTCGGAATTTCTTTACTTCCCTCTCAGGACTAGCTAAATAATTGACTACTTGCGCATCACTTTCCGCATAGCCCGAACACGTTGCGTGCCAGCAGAATAACCGCTAGTCAATAGAGAGTTTGAAAATTGGGGGCCCAAGACACTGGGTCCCCAAGCGGCGTTGCGTGGGTTGCTCTTGCGTTCGGAGGATAAGCACAGTTTGAGAACTGGATCAAACGCAGTCGGCGTTGGGTCAAACGCACGGGGTGCCAGCCGAGGCCAAATTAAAAATTATGTGAGAAGCGGGCCGTACGACACAGTGGCTCGCGCTGCGTCTGCTTCGATCCAAGACGGCTTGGTGGCCCCTGATACTTCTACACAAACGCAAGAGCCCAAGAATAGCTTGGGTTCTGCACACGCACTCTGGCGCGTCGCAAACTTCTTGGGTCCCCAAGCTCTTTGGAGCGCCAATTCTCAAACTTCCTAATAAGTGCAAACGACTGCATGGGTTCCAAGAGACGCAAACGCATGAGAGGTAGACAGTGAATTAGATGAGTAGATCAGGCCAAGAAGTTTTGCAGGTTGTAGGGTTTCGGGTGAGGGGGCTAGCCCAGAACCCCTCAGGGAAGATTAGCAGCCACATTATTCCGCCGATGCCTGGCCGCAACTTCCCGGCGCCAGCGGCTACCGCAGGCCACGAGCGCACCTGCTGTCCTCGTCCTCTTCTACCACGGTCGGCGCTCTTGCAGCTGCCGCTCCCTAAGGTATGACGTGGCAGCAGAAGGCACAGACCTGGGTCGATTGGCAGAGTATAGGACAGGCCTTTGCCCTGCAGTGGGCATAGTGAGCCCAAGGAGGTTTAAAAAAATTTTGGAGTGGAAATCATTGTCCAGGAGTGAAGCCATGCCACGGCAACATGGCGGCTGCGGCGGCCGTCTTACTAGGGGCACGATGAACTACCACCATTGAGCTACTAAAAGCGGAGCGTTTCCCTCGCACGCCCAACGAGTTTTATGTGAACACTTTTTTGGGTCACATACTGCTCCAAGTGCGTCTTAGTGTTCCTAATTTTTTTGCCTCTGATTGGTGGCAAAGTTCTTTGGAGATTCAGTCACCCATGCTCGTTTCTGTGCGTTATTTTGTCGGGAACAACTATCTTTTATTATAGAACTAACGTAGCGTTTACACTAACATATCAAAGCGACTTTATTTCTAAGTGGACACTACCAGAAAAGAGCATGCTTCTCACATCTTGGCAGTGGCAAGAGCTGGTTCCACTTCTGCAGGCAAGGCATTGCGGGAGCTTTCACTTCAGCAACTTTCCCTTAAACCTCCTTGAGTCAGCCTGATGGGGATGGCATTTTTAAAACAACTTCTTTGGTAGCCACTTTCCAGAATAAAATTCTGCCTATTGTTCAATATAAACAGCTCTTTAAATTGGAAATAAACTTGATGTATACACTAGTGATAAGTGATTAACTTGACGAACGAGCTCTGCGATAAATGGGCAGACCACACTATGATAGTGATAGCTGTCTTGACGCTCTTAGGCGCATCAGTGAGTTAACATCTCAAACTATTGAAACAAGCAGCCTATAGCGATCGGCGTGATTCGGTTATGAATTGCCCTGTAACTTTGTAATATTCGATGTAACATAATAAAACATGGCATATCCATTAAGTGAATAATGATGAGTGGCGAAGCAGGGAGATCGTTTAATATTACCGTAAATCACCCTTGACACTGCCCACTCACGCATGTAAATGAATGACAAAGCAGTGTACAGTTACAGAGAATGCTTATTCGTAATAATTGGCCCATTATGTTCAGTTGTAATTTTCGTTTCGTGTTTGCTGTTACTGCTTTGTGGTATCGGATCTAGCTTGAAGTTGGCAAGGGCAAGGCCTGTACACGCTCCTCTGGTGATTGTCGGTTCTTTATAGTCAGACTAAATGCGTCGTAAAGCGTATCGAGACGTCATATACTGCACAAGGCGGTCGTTGTCCGTTATCGTCATCATCATCACCGTTATCGTCATCACGGCTACGGCGCACGCCAGCGCCGCCAACGGGCAAGCCTCCAGCCTGCGGAGCTTTGCCCCTAATAGGCATACTATTTTAACGAAGTGGAATGAGGTGCACAAAAGTGTTGCGTGTGTTCCCTTGTTGCCACCTAAAGTGGAAATGGACATGCTCCAGTGGGAATGAAAGAGCTTTCCCAAAAGAATATAACCACCCACGAACACGCCTGTGGGTGGTGCACGCGGTGTTTGGTTGGTGAAGGGACATTGCAACGACCACACAACATGGGGCTGCTGCAGTGTTGAAATGTTCGCTGAGTGCTGGAGGGAGGAGGAATGAGTTCAGGCACACCGTTTCTTTGAAAATCGCCGCGAACGTTGCGAGAGTGTTTGTGACGGGATGCCTGTTCTTTGTAGCTTTTTGTTTTTTCGACGCAACTTTCGCGCACTCCGCACTGTTTTCTCGTCATGTTCGCCGTACTGTAATATCGGAGCAAACTCATGCTCAAGAGAAGCTCGAGTCATCCTGCTTATAACATATTGTAGCATTTTTTTTTCAATGTGACCACCATGTATGTCCTTTAGGGAAGAAACACGGAAGAACTATAAAGATTAGGGGAAACCACTTTCCAATAGTATTCATCTCTTTTTTTCTTTTCAAATAGAAGATCATAGGTGCCAGTTACATACACAATGCGAGGCCTTTGAACCAACTTTCACAACCAGCGCAGAAACGGACAATGGACAAGAAAAGACACATAGACAAGCGCTGTTTCTGTTTCATTTCTTGTCCTTTCTTCGCTTCCGTGCTGATTGTTGAAGACGCATTACCAACTAGCAAAATCTCAAACTTTGCTCATTGGTACCGAATGTGCAAGGATTCCCAACAGAAAGTCGCAACGATTGACCTCACGCATTACGCAACGCGCAATAGAGGGTCGAGTTTATTGGAGCACCCCCTGCGCATCGGCCACGCTGAAACGCCTCAAGGGTCGACATGGCTCACGTAGGTATTTCAACTTCACATGTGTTCACAATAAGGAGCCCACTGCGAAACGCCGACGGCGGCCACCGTGAAAGACGAGCGACTACGTTGAATCACCATCGCATATCAGAGGACGAAGGGCTGCGTAGTCTGTTCTTGCGCAAGCCTTCAAACCCGACAACTTTTTTACACAAAATACTTGTGCTCGCATCGATCAGTGGACGACGGGGTGTGGTGAAGGCGGGGGGGGGGGGGGGTAAAGGTTTAAGTAAACGGGGTATACACCGTTAATCCACGCCTTTGCAGCGTCAAAGAGCAGCCCTCGTAGTTCATCTGTCGTCAGGATTAGTTTTTTTTCTTAGTTTTTATCAAAACGTGGTCTCCACAGACCCACGCCACCGACCCTTTCTCTTTCGGCCAAATGAAACCACGTGCAATGCTGGGCCTCGTCCTACTTTGTATGCAAGCCGACGAATCGTCGATTCTACGGTGCCGCCGTACGCAGACCAGGAGGAATGGACTTCCTTGCACGGAGAACGCCGCTGCGAATCTAAAGAAGCGAACGTGCCTCCCTGCAGGCAGAATGTTGAGCCTGAGCGGTTAGGTGGTGAAGCGGTTTCGTTCGAAGAGCGCGAGGTTTTTCGTTCTAAGAGCGAAAACAAAGCGAGTCTTGAGAAAACCACTTCCTCGATTGCGCGTGTTACTTCTCGTACACGTTGCGGAGCCGGCGCGTGAGTCGGGTGGTGGAAACGAGGGCGAGGGTTATCGAGGAAATGGGTGAGAAATCGCTGACGTGTCGCACGTGACTTCCTCGAACTCCGCGCGCTTCGACGGTGGAGGAGACAGTAGAAGGTAGGAAGCATAACCGATGCGAGAACGGTTGTGCAATTGACGCCACAATAACAAGAGAGGGAAGGAGTGAAAGAGAGAGTCAAAGAACGATAAGGGTTACCACGTGTAGTTCACGAAGATTATATACCTTGGTTGTTTGTTGGCTAAGATAGGTTAGGAGAGAAGAGGGGGGGGGGGGGGTTAGATTGTGCCGAGAAGTTCTCGTGACAATGTCGTCAAATTAAGTGTTGGCGTGTTTACGATCGTCCTTATATGCAAGTGTTGTTTGGTTTCCAAGTAACGACCAACGTCTTCGCTTCAAATGAGGAAAAATTAGCGAGATGTCGAGTTGCTGTCATGAACTTCAAGGCAAAAAATCACCACCCGTTAAGAGTCTTATCTCGTGTCTACACCTTTCCACGTTTGACCTTAAGTCTTGTGATTGAAATGCGCAGCCACGAGAAGTAATTATTGATTTCGCTAATACTCGTCACGTCGTTTAATTTTGTGCGATTGATGATGTTGGAAAAGACAAATGGGTGGGCAAACTTATGCGGAAGCGGGGGGTCATGACACACTGCCACAGTTGGCATTCTATTTTCCTTCCTTTTCTTTCTCGCAGCGTGTTTCTTTTGGTGCACAACTATTGGCATTGACAATAATATATGGAAACATTCGAAAAACAGTGACCTTCGGGCACTCATCCGTAAATTATTAAAAGAATAATTTGGCGTGATCAGATCACATCTTATTCAATATCAACGTTAAAAGGGTGGTTAGATGTTTAGAGCTACATAAACGGAGCCCACGTATAATTGAAATTTCTTGGGTCAGCCTTTCGTGTGGCCGGCTGGTTGAGGGGAGCAACCATCTTCTTCCTGTACTGCTTCATTCTTAACTGAAGGAAATCCACAATCTGCAAAAATAACAAAGCAGCACAGTCAGTAAAGGTTGCCGAGCAGGTCACTTCGTGCGGCGACGAGAGACAATGTACTAGTGTAAAATATCTGTGAGCAGAAAGACTTCCAGCCGGCATACGGGCGTGTAGAGGAGAATAATTTACCGATGCAATAATGCCAAAAAAAGGATTTAACCATTAAGACAGTCTAGACTTTTTTTAACAGCATTCACCTACTGCCTAAGCCCGCATTTCGCAACCAAAATAAATTTCGCACTCACGTTTTTTTTTCTAGTACAAAGGTACTGGGTGCACCATCGTAATTAGGATAATGCGTAATTCCAATACACGTCATATAACAACAACAAATAAAAAATAACAACAACAACAAATAACAACAAATTACAACAATATTAACGACAGGGTAAATGTTCTAATGTTGTAGCTGTGCTGAGACCAGCTGGAAGAATGTAGAAAATCCCAAGCGTATTGCTGTCATATTTCTATGATAAGCAAATGCACATATGTTTCTTACAGCTGTAAGCATTCAATACCGTATGCATTTAGCGAAGATACGTGTTTCTACTCTGTACCAGCCCGCATTCCAAGTCTGGCTACACCACTGCATGCTGCTAACGAAATTAACTTGTACTTCACCCAATACTCATACACCACTGAAACATTGTTTGGGCGTAGGTGTAGATAACTGTACTGAAAGCATGTTTAAAAATTTTTCAGGAGATAACTATGAGCTTAGGATAGAATAATTTATGGATGAATAAATTGTACATTTCAGAACATAGAAAACTAAGTTACCTTTCGAGTGGAAGGGCTACCAAGAATAGGCGATGAACATGTTTCTTAACGAAGTAACCGATAAATAAGAAGACAATCATTGGTGCCAAGCAATTTTAATTAGAGTTCTCTGAGCGTATATGATTGCAGAAAAGAAACAACGGGTCACCACCGACTTGAAAACGCGATAAGAGATTGCAAAGGCAGTTGCGAAATAGAGCTGCTAGCGTGCGTACGCATGGGCTGAATTGCGTTCACGTAACCTACACTACAATCCAGTGGTGGGATGCAAATCTTCACAAACGCTCGGTCATTACACATCGTTAGCTTCACTTTGAAGACATCTGGTAACCCCTACGAAAGTTGGGCTTAAATTTGGCACTTCCGGTGATTCTTTCATTTGGCGCAGTCGCATTTGGATTCAGCCACTGAAGCGTTTTTACCGCTGTTACAAATTTCTTACGAGAATCTAGAAAGAATGGAATACTAAAAATCAGTAACTTCAGTTGTTTTATGTATAATTTTTTTTCTCTTTTGCATGTTCTTTATGTTTTCTTTTCAACGTTTTTTTAGAAATTTAACACCTTTTTATTGTTACCTATATTGCCTAATTATTCCAACGCTCTCTTTCAAGAAGTGAATTAATTTAAAAAAGCAAGGCACCGTCCCATTCATGGCCTATCCCCCTAGGTGGGTTGCGCCAAGGTGTTGAGGAACCAATCAACCAACCAACTCACGTCTGGGTGCTCTTTGGCGATGTTGTCTCGCTCGCACGGATCAGAGTCGATGTTGAACAGGCAAGGCTGCCGCATCGGGTAGCACGACGTGCCGTTGTTGTGGCCGCAAACTACGAACAGCTCTTCCGGACGCTGTGTCGGCATGGACCGACCCATCGCTCGGATGGTGCGCGCTGCCGCGCACTTGGCGTTGAACGGCGTCTCAGCGTGGAAGAATTGAGAGCTGCGCGTGAAAACGAGAGCTTAGTGAAACTGCTAATACAATGAAATAGTGCTGGATTGTCAGTGAGCGAAGAAGACGTAGTGACGGGCTTATAATGAAAAGCTATGATGAAACCTAAAGCAGGAGTTAAGCAGGTGTAGAGTTGTGTCGATCGTAGAGTGCTCACATCGCACGGTACCTGGTCTTAAAAAGGAGCTAAAGCATGACGTTCAGAACAAGCAATTGTTTGTGGCACACTAGGACAGTCGCAGGGAGTTAATTGGTAGCGGTAGAAACAGCGCAAGCGTCGATCTCACCAGACATCTTTTTTTTGCCTGAGTCATCATCATCATCATAATCATCATCATCAGCAGCAGCAGCAGCAGCAGCCTGACTACGTCCACTGCAGGACAAAGGCCTCTCCCATGTTCCGCCAGTTAACCCGGTCCTGTGTTTGCTGCTGCCAATTTGTACCCGCAAACTTCTTAATCTCATCTGCCCACCTAACCTTCTGTCTCCCCCTAACCCACTTGTTTTCTCTGGGAATCCAGTTAGTTACCCTTAACGACCAGCGGTTATCCTTTCTACGCGCTACATGCCCGGCCCAAGTCCATTTCTTCTTCTTTATTTCAACTATGATATCCTTAAGCCCAGTTTGTTGCCTAATCCGCTCTGCTCTCTCCTTGTCTCTTCTTGTCTTCTTTGTCTGACTGGCTACCCCTTAATTTCCAAGTAGCGTTGATCTCCTTTACAACGCAGCTGTAATTTGTGCTTAGATGATTTAGCAGGGGATTCGCGTGGAAAAGCTCGAAGGATGGTGGGCCGTACAATTCTGCCTCGGGATTGTTCGCAGAAATTTTAGGGGCAAAGCACCCGAGGGCCGAGGCTAGTCCGTCCGTGATGTCCGTCACGGGAGATTCATGGACGTGGAACAAAAAAAAAGGTATAACAGTAGACAATCACACTTGTGACAGAACAGTATAAAACACCTAAAAGCACAAACCCTTTACACTATAGTCGTCCATTGATTTGAACGTACGCTCGCGTTAACATTACCAATTTCTGTTCTCGCCGTTCCCGGGTAGATTATAAGTTTCAATGACTTTTCACCAATGCTCCCAAAACCTGTGGCACTTACGTGCCGAAGTGAATAAAGGAAGGTTTACAATAGATTAACCAAAATCACCATTGTGACTAAACAATACAAAACACCTACGAACACCTTTATGCTAGTTGGTGACTTCAACGTAGTGAATATAGACCTTACGACATAGCTGTGTTGTCAATTGTTTGTGACTTTATGACAATTTTATTTACTAAATTAACATTACATGGGGCAACACTTTCGCAACCTATGGCTACTCACCCATACGATACCTACAGTTTCACCCACTCATAATGATTCGCTTCGTGGAGATGCGTGGATTTTTCAGTGATTCACTTTGCGCAGATCTAGTGAGACCAAATATCATATTTAAATGGTCAATGAAGGCTTACAATGGGCGGTGACAAAACGCGTTTGATGAGTTCATGGGATACACATATTTCCAGGAGGACTCTTGGCTTTGCTGTTTTAATACAGGTGTTGTTAGTCTCTTTCCGCTCTAGCCATGTTTAGGACATGTTATTTTTTATACCGATCGCGTCACGATGAATCATTGTGATTAAATGTAAGATGACCAAGTCAGCATGATGTTAGAACGTCGATGATGTGCTTTTTTAACCACAGGCAGAGCCCTCAAAGGGACCAGATGTTTTGGTCAGAAATAGCAACATTTCGCTTCCCGTGCGTACTTTCAACACTGCTGAATACTTCAATATTTCGGCAACCTTTCTGCGCTTCGATATAAACACATCGGCTGAAAAGACAGGTCATCTTAGGCCAATACAAAATAGGCCCTCTGAGTTTTTCGTTACCGTATTCGGTTCATGTTGACTGGCTGTCCTCCCGGTTCTGTGGGCCTGTACCATCCGTCATAGCGTCCCCTGGCCAACGAGCCCTGGACCAGCTTGTAGCCGTGGTATCGGAAAGCCGACGTGTTCCACACCGGGTCTATGTTGAGCAAGATCTCGCTTCGTGGCGACACGTTGTCTGCGATCAGCGTGTCCCACATGTTGTGGCCGTCGATCTCCCCGAGGTCGTCCACTTTGCCTCCTGCGTGCGGACGGTTTCAACCACACCCGCTCTTATGTTGATGACCTCGTCCGTCTCGTCTGAATCAACTTTATTGGCCGCTTAGTTGGCAAGTGATGATGAGATACGTATGCGCGACTGCTGTCAAAATCGGTGACGAACGAATTCGTATAGGTACGTTTCTTACTACATTCCATAAGTCAACTTTAACGTTACAGAAGCTGTTATCTTCACAAAATGAACGAGTTCAATGATTTTACCCACCCAGAATAGGGTATTTTTACATGCGAAGCATATCTTCGTGAACTACAGTCCCCTTGAGCATTTCTATCTATCTATCTATCTATCTATCTATCTATCTATCTATCTATCTATCTATCTATCTATCTATCTATCTATCTATCTATCTATCTATCTATCTATCTATCTATCTATCTATCTATCTATCTGTCTGTCTGTCTGTCTGTCTGTCTGTCTGTCTGTCTGTCTGTCTGTCTGTCTGTCTGTCTGTCTGTCTGTCTGTCTGTCTGTCTATCTATCTATCTATCTATCTATCTATCTATCTATCTATCTATCTATCTATCTATCTATCTATCTATCTATCTATCTATCTATCTATCTATCTATCTATCTATCTATCTATCTATCTATCTATCTATCTATCTATCTATCTATCTATCTATCTATCTATCTATCTATCTATCTATCTATCTATCTATCTATCTATCTATCTATCTATCTATCTATCTATCTATCTATCTATCTATCTATCTATCTATCTATCTATCTATCTATCTATCTATCTATCTGTCTGTCTGTCTGTCTGTCTGTCTGTCTGTCTGTCTGTCTGTCTGTCTGTCTGTCTGTCTGTCTGTCTGTCTGTCTGTCTGTCTGTCTGTCTGTCTGTCTGTCTGTCTATCTATCTATCTATCTATCTATCTATCTATCTATCTATCTATCTATCTATCTATCTATCTATCTATCTATCTATCTATCTATCTATCTATCTATCTATCTATCTATCTATCTATCTATCTATCTATCTATCTATCTATCTATCTATCTATCTATCTATCTATCTATCTATCTATCTATCTATCTATCTATCTATCTATCTATCTATCTATCTATCTATCTATCTATCTGTCTGTCTGTCTGTCTGTCTGTCTGTCTGTCTGTCTGTCTGTCTGTCTGTCTGTCTGTCTGTCTGTCTGTCTGTCTGTCTGTCTGTCTGTCTGTCTGTCTGTCTGTCTGTCTGTCTGTCTGTCCGCCTACGTCTTAGTGCTGTCGTGATAAACTCCCTAATTTTGACAAACCGTAATTAGTATGAGAGGGTAAGATGGTTTTGTGAACATGACTTTATGCTCATCCCGTGCATAAAGTCAAAATAATCTCGTCGTGCAGATCTTCAAACCCTTTCCACTAGACGTGTGTCACATACCCGCGAGTGGGTATGCGCCACAGGCATGGGTGTGTGGGCCACAGGTGATTGACAGTTTATATATACTCAGGAACTGCAAGAAGAGGCATGGATGAGCGTTGAGGAAAAGCTGACATCGACCGCGTCGACCCGACGAATGCAAAAATAATAATAATAATAAATGTCAGGGTCTTAGGATTAATTAAACTCCAAATTGCGCGTGGCTGAAGTATTCCATCACAAAGCCATGCCATGTTTCGGAACTAGTTTTCAAATAGACCCCAGTTGTCGTGAAATTTCAGTTGTGGTTGCAGTACTGGCTATATAATTTTTAAGCATTACATATGTACTCCTATCACACAGCCGTCACATTGGTTTAATGTGAATTGTAGTTAGTCGCCATCCGTTGACGTTGACTTATGTAGCAGTGCCTAAGGCCAGTGAACACCAGCGCTTCATATCAGCTATACCGCTTCTGGTGTTACCGATAATCGTGGCTGTTGGAATAGTTCAACTGTAAACTAATGGTGATATGAAACAAAAGTGGCTGTTTAACGTATCTTTGCGTGAATTTGTACACATCCTTAACGCCACTTCGTAAAGTTTTGTTCAATAGAAAAGATACAACACAGTCACTTTCCACCCGCTTGCTTCACATTACGTTAACTTCGAAGGTACGTCGAATCTGTCGAATTCGTACATCTGAGTGATGATGCTGGCTGTGTGTTATGAAGGAGTGGTACAGACCTGTTTCAGGCTAAATAAACATGGAAGCATTTTACTGTAGTTGCATTTAGAAGCAACTCGGAAGATGTGTTGCACGTTTTACCATAATTTTATGAAAAGTGTTGATGTAAGGTTTATATTCATCACGAAGACGAAATTGTATTGATGCAAAACACATTTGCTTGTTTAATAATATGTAATTTGACATCGCTTGATTCGGGCATTTTTTTGTTTCAATGAAATCCAATTTAAGCAATGTTTAGTGCACAAATTTTTGTAGTTTACTGCACTGTTAATAAATCGGTCGTGAAGCAACTCCTTGAAACGTGATCGCTTCTACGAAAAAGCTAAGGTATTCATGATGCACGCCTACCAGCGGCGGCGTACAGCGTTGGCAGCCAGTCGGTGATGTGCATCAGTTGGTGCGCCACGTGCGGCCTCTTGATGAAGGTACTCCAGACGAAGCCGACTGCCCGAATGCCTCCTTCCCAGAGCGTGCCCTTGGTGCCACGCAGGGGCCAGTTGGAGCCCGCACTGCTGTCGACGCCTCCGGCGGCGGCTCCGTTGTCCGTGGTCACCACCAGGATGGTGTCCTTGATGGCGTTGGTGAAGAGCAGCGCCTTCATTATCTCTCCGATGCTGTCGTCGAGGGCTGACACAATGGCTGTGGTCCAATGAGAAATTGAGAGCACTGAACTTGTGTACTTTCCAATGCGATATACTTAGACGGCTTTTCCTTACATGGCTTATCACTAGATGACCTATCCTTACATGAATGGACCATTGACATGAGGTCAACATGTCAACAGAGTAATACAAAAAGTCACCGCATGATGACGTCGTAGAGTGCTAAAAGCTGTGATGCCACTGTGACATCATCGTGACATCATTATATGGCATCGTCGTTCGGTCAAAGAGAGAGAGATAAATAGAGAAGAAATGCAGGGAGGTTAACCAAATTTCGCTCGGTTATCCACCCTACACTTTAGTTGGGGGTAAAGGGAGAATAATAGAAAGCAAAGAGGTAGAAAAGAAGAGGAGTAAGAAAGAAAGTACCACTATCACGGATGTGGTGCGAAAGCAGGGGCGAAGCGGGAAAGCGCAGGAACTTTCAAGAGAGGGCAACAATATTCTGACTGATAAGTAAGTGTACAGTGGCTTCGCTTCATTGGTGCCAAGACCTAGGTAGTAGTAGAGCTGGTGGCGTTTCTCTCCTCCTTATCCTCACTTGTGTGCCTCTCTCTCTCAATTTCCTTCTTGCTTGGTCTTTGTATCTTTTTCTCATTCCCATTTCTTTCCCTTTTTCAGTATATTTAGGTGGCCAAAATTTCCGGAGCCCTCCACTATGGCGTCTCTCATAATCATATGGTGGTTTTGGGACGTTAAACCCAACATGTCAATCATTTCTGTGTGTTTCTCGCTTTTTTCTCTCCGTCTCTATAGCTTAATCTCTCTTGGATACTCTTTGTAGCCATCTTTTTGTTTGTATCTTTCATAGTCTTTGTTCTTTCTTTTACTTTTGATGGTGTGTTTTCTATACTCTCTACTCACCTCCTTTCTCTCCGCGCCACCCTCACCTCTTCTCTTCTTTATTTCATGGTCCTTATACGCCCTATCGCTGTGAAGTACTATGCAGACTATGCTGTGTTCTGCCAATGTGCCTTGAGGGCTGGGTCTCGACTTTTCATGGTGTGTATGTGGGTTATAATCTCTCCTGGCAAAGAAATATTTTCCCATGAGTTTTAGGTTTCTCAATTTCTGTTTCTCTCTCTGTTTCTCTCTATGTACTGGTCTTCACGTGTCAGTTATTGCGTACCGCGGCAGAGAAATCAGCGCTGACGCTTTGGAAGGAAAGCACAAGATGAAGACGATGAAGACGAAAAAGAGCAAGAAATGGGCGCGTGTTGGTTTATGATGGTATTTTTTCTGGTGGCACCACATAATTACGGTAGACTACAGCAGTTGGGATGTTAAAAGAACAAGGCTTTCACTTTCGAGTTTTTCTTTTTCAGTTTGAATACGAAAGGGTCTTTAAGTTTTTCAGCTGGCACTTAAAATTCGGTTATGCGATAATAATAAAAAAATAGGCGAATACACTGTAAGTTTTACCGTTGACCAAAATAAGTGAGAAAAAACGGGTTTGCAGGGCTCAACTTTTTCATTTTTTGTGCAGGATGTTATTGTTAGCGGAATGTTCAATAGCAGAGAATCACTGCCTATCGCGGTGGTGTAGTAGTTATGGAACTAACTCGAACCCACAGCACGAATGTCGTGGGCTCAATTCCTGCGGCGGTGTTCACATTTTGATTGAGGTCCAATTTTACATACCCATATCGTGTGCGGTGTCAATGTATGCGTCAAGGAAAACCGGACGGTCAAAATCCACAATGGCGAGCCTCCTAATTATATCATGGTTTTTCACATGCAATCTCCTGATATAATTCTTCATTCTTGGTCTTATAGTTAAGAGAGAACGGGTTTGTAGGGCCTATTTCTTCATATGTTGTATGGAATGTCCAATAATTGACTTAATCACTACGTTTGTTTTTACTTAATTTATACGAAACGAATAATGCTTTCTGAAAATAGAAGCACTGTCTGAAATATAAAACGCACTTGTGTTGTCATAGTTTCTAAATAACACAAAACACTTAGTTTATTCTTAGTAATTTATAGAGGAATGCGACTTAACTGAAGCTTAGGTAGCTATCAGTGGCAATGTAATTCATCATATGAACTGTCCGGTGCCCGTGCTTACTTGCATTATTGATCTGCTCAATGGCTGGACGTCATTTCTGATTGATTGATTTGTGGGGTTTAACGTTCCAAAACCACCATTTGATTATGAGAGACGCCGTAGTGGAGGGTTCCGGAAATTTTGACCACCTGGGGTTCTTTAACGTGCACCCAAATCTGAGTATACGGGCCTACAACATTTCCGCCTCCATCGGAAATGCAGCCGCCGCAGCCGGGAATCGAACCCGCGACCTGGACGTCATTTCTAATAGAGGTAGAGGGCAGTAATCGCTCTTGGTGTTACTCACCTGCGTAAGACCTTCGCTTCAGATTCATAATGTGACTGTGCTTGCGCAGTTCTTCTTCGGGAGCTTCGAGCAGAGAGTACGAATTTCCGACGTGCACGGCAGAGTAGCACAAGTACAGGAAGATGGGCTGTGTGCGAGAAAAGAACGCGGCACCAGTAATGCATTGCCGGCTGGCTTGAACAATCATACCAACTGTTAGAGCGCGTCAAATGCCAAGTGAATCTACAAAGCCAACATATTTTTTCAAATGTAAAATTTATCGAAGATACTGAACTGTCTCTAACTTCGCGTCAATGGGCTGATGTCTGTAATAATGAAAAGCATCTGAAAGGTAACGCTGGCACTGGTATTCAACGAAGACGGGACTGTTGTCCTGTAGTTGTCAAACATTATTATTTTCATAGCATGCTGCTGTACACATATGAAGATGAAATTTGCGTACATACCTGAACTCTAGGAAATTTTATTCCTGATGTTACGGCATTTAGTAAATATCTATACTCCCGTTCAGCAGATGGAAAAAGTAGGACTTCTCTGACTGGGATCCCAGGGCAGCAATGTTTAAGCATTTACGCGGAACGTCTTTTGAAGAAATGACACGTGAAACATTAGGCCTAGATCAACATTCATCTGCGTATGATAAACGTACCCGGTTTTGGTTTCTCTTCTTGAGCACTTCGATAGCCTTTTCCGTGAAAAGGCTGGTAGCGTATTTCCCGGAAGACTCCTGATCAGGATTCAGGTTGTCCCACATGTCGAGGCCCCATCCTGTCCATGTGTCATTGTCCGCGCTGAACATCTGTGAAGAACGTCAGACTCGTCAGATTAAGTTTTTCTTGAGCGGAAAACGTTTATCGATGAAGGTACCGTTCAGGTCTTGTGAATGGGTCCCTCAGTTCAGGGACCCACCAGCTACGGTGGGTGGCTCTCCGGGTTGGGTCAAAAAAGGGTCAGTTTTCCTCCAGCATCGTGCTAGCACTGTTGTTCTACAACGTGGCTTTTCCGCGAAGCAGGAGAGGTCTCGTAGCAAATGCGAATGCTTGGGTGCACGTTCAAGAACACCAAGTGGTCGAAATTTCCGGAGCCCTCTACTATGGCATCTCTCATAATGATATCGTGGTTTTGTGACATTAAGCCTCACATATCAATCAAATGCGAATGCTCGCAATGACAAAGAGCAGGGTGGGCTGGGTTGTCGATGTTTCCGTCCGATGACAAAAAAGAGTGTTACATGAGATTTAAAACTATTACGAGATGTCGAGCAGGATTAGTTCACCATTCGTGGTATACCGATGATTATATGGCAAATATTTCCGATGAAAGTCCAGTTCATGTCTTACTTAACGCATTCTTCTACTTGATTCGAACGTTGTCATCTGATATGGGGATATTATAAGACAGCTTGGAACTTCCACTGGTGTGTGATGTGACTTCTTTAAAACAACTGGACTGTGTATCCTGTACATGATACGAATGCGTCAACCTGGCTATTACCACGACGAAACAGAAAGGTCGAACCTCCTGGCCCCTATCATGGGTGTACTGGACAGCCCCCATCTGATTGTCTAAGCTGGTGATCTGATGAGCCTTTCCAAGCGTTCACAAACCGTGGGGTGAAGAATTCTCGTGACGCAGTGTAGTATTTTAAACGATGTGCTTTTTATCCCACAAGAATGGTCGCAGCTGAATGTGTTGACACATGCGTAAACTTGTTGAGGATATTCATTCATACAGCGCGGCAACCTTGTATGAAGAAAGTGACGACAATATGGAATGTTTTACCGAGAACGAGGTATGGTCCGAGTAATCTTGGTGATCCGTGTAAGAGCCGTAGTGGCTATCAAAGCCCCGGTACGTTGGTGTGTAATTAGCAGTCATGTGTCCAAGGTGCCACTGCAAATATTCAGACAAAATATCGTTAACGCACAATGGGCCAGTTCTGCAACTTTCGCACTCTTAAAAGTAGTGGGAAATATTCATAGAAATTTTTCAGTCGTGCGTAGTACGACTTTGATCTTATGAAGGCGCAAATTTTGGCACAACTGATCAATATAAATTTTTACTAGCATAATTTTCAACTCCTCATCTGGGAAACAAATGAAGTTACCTAGACGTTGTTGCGAATATTGATCGTGTAGTCAGATTTCTACATCCTGTGTTTTGAGATAGCTCTTAATATATGTGATTGTATCAACGTAGAGTTACTCCGTGAAAACTTACAGTTGTTCATACTCTCCTTGATTATACCAAATACGATAGTATTTATGCTGCGGCGTTGTTGTCGTCAATTAGACAGTAGGGCAAACCGAAAGATTCAGGCTTTTGAAATGATGACCGAATTTCCATGTAAGCACTTCCCAAACGAGCTCCAACATTACCTTTCCCACAGCGTGTGTTTCATAGCCCAGTTCCTTCAGGTACTGTGGTAGCAGCTTGAATTCCAGTGGGAGTCCGAACGGCTCTGCTGCCCGTATTTCATCGTGCTGAAGGCCTAAAACAATTATTAGTAGTTCGAGTAATGCTGCTGAAGTAACTTAGCGCAGGGTCGTAGATCATAAGCAGTTCAGTAATGAGATCGTTATTGTTGGCGCTTTTAGAAACAGTGTGAAATATGCACGTTGACGTCACTTTCCACGGATGTTTGCCACGTAAAACCGCCACTACGAGCACTCCAAAATTTCCCTGGCTGTCCATTTGACAAAAGATTGATAATCTTGTAACATTATGTTTTCAATGATAGTCTGTTTTGTTCTTAGTGTTCTTTAGATAGTGACAGCTCTATTTTAATAATCGAGCCGTATATGATTGATTCGTGTACTTAAAACCCGAATCATAACAAGGGATAGCGTACAACGGTTGATGAAAGGTCTGTTACTGCGTCCATTATTTTGCTTCTCTCAGACTATCGCTTTTTTCTAGCCACCATTCCTAACGTTCTTTTACTTTAGTGGGACACTAAAGCACAGTATCACATAAAATCACTCGGATGATTTCACGACTGGTACGGTATAGCCTTCTTACTTGAGCACATGCTTGGCAGACCCCTGTTACCACTACGCTGAATTAAAATTCCGGCTTCTTTCAACTATTCCAGTTTTCGAAGCAGTGAAAATACTTCCTCAGAAAGCGCAATGAAGTGTTGCCTCCCAGAAGCAACTTGAGTTTCCATGAAGTGTACACCAGCGAATTCCGTGACTTTATATTTCGTTTTTGTTACCTCGCAATTGTTTTCTCTGCAGAAACCGCCTAAACATATAATTTTCCAGTTTCCTGCACTTTACATGCCCATCAACTCATTTGGCTGTCGCAGTACAGCTTGTGCTGGGCCTGTCTTGTGAAACACAGAGAGAACTCCTGCTTGAGTCAACGCATAAACTGGGCATGAAACTTTGCAGTCCGTTTTTACTTTAAAAGCAATAGAGAACTTAGAATTTCCATTTCGTTTTTTTATTCCGTTAATGAACGCAGACAATCAAAAACATTGTTGTGAAGAAGTTCTACTGCTGCATGTGAAGGAAAATGGTACATTACTGAGCTACATAGCAGTTTAAGTTCTACTGCTGCATGTGAAGGAAAATGGTACATTACTGAGCTACATAGCAGTTTAAGCCCATTCAAAACACAATTCATCGTAATTTTACTGCGAACCGAAGCTTTGCGGTTATATTTGATATTGTCGGTAGCAAAGCTCCGTAGACTTGTTCATATGGACTTTTCGTATAGTTACCTAAGCGTATCGGGTACTTCCCCGTCAGGAGAGCTGCTCTTGAAGGAGTGCAAAGAGGAGTAACGTAGTAGTTGTTCAGTATGACACCGTCGTTGGCCATCACATCAAGGTTGGGTGTCTTAATTTGTGTAGACTCGTGCAAGCTGACGTCATTCCAGCCCTAGGATATGGATATAAAAGAAAAGTTCTTAATAGAATGGTATGAATATGAAAGAAAAAAAATATGAATAGAAAAAAATAAGAGAGGGCACTTAAGCGTATGAAAGGCAGTGCTTGATAAGTACTCGTATGGCAATCTGTGAAGTGTAAGCTGAAACTGTTTGTAGCAACGATTAGGTGAGCATTTTGTTTTCGTTGAAGGTTGTGCTACCTGTTGATACAGTTAATTATGAACAGGTTGGGCTATAGCCGGTGCTTAATGGGAGTCTGTCGTCAAAATGTACAAACGTGCCTGCGTGTTTATATTTCCTCTAAAGTACAGCGGTGCCTACATGTGATAGTTTCTTTCACGTTTTTTTGTCGTCTGGGCACTGCCCATGTCATAGAAAGGGTGAAAGAGCTGGTAATATCATAAAAATAACCGGTTCACAGTGTTATTCTGCTAGAGTCACTGCTTCCACTGCCAGGAC
Source organism: Rhipicephalus annulatus (assembly GCA_013436015.1). Lineage (NCBI taxonomy): Eukaryota > Metazoa > Arthropoda > Arachnida > Ixodida > Ixodidae > Rhipicephalus > Rhipicephalus annulatus. The sequence goes on from WOVY01004112.1 coordinate 143,750, forward strand.
CGTCAGTGACTAGCACTAACGTTCCCTGACAGTGCCAATTACGCCTTCAAAAAAAAACAACCAAAGTGTGTCTTTTCAGGTCTTTCAAAACAGAAGCGATGCGTTAGGCCTAATCTCACAGCACTAGTTTAAAAAGCAGGAACAATACTTCAATAACACTTCAATAGGACCTGGGTTCTTGCAGCTACGAGCTGGACTCTGGCTACACGCCACGAAAACCGTTGAAGGAAACGAGGCCTTACGAGAGTACTTGTAGCTAGTGAACATGCCACCAATGTGCTTACGAGCGTTACTAAGACGCAAATCAATATATCGGCAACAAAGGGGAGCAGTGTGTGGACAAGGGAAATTGTTTTCCTTTGCGAGATGACTCAGATCTGCAGCTGGGACAAATGCCCTGTGTTTTTGAAATAGTATCGTTGGTGTTAGTATGGAGAAGTCTAGTGCGGCTGCAGCCTTTAACCTGCTGAAACCGTAGACCTTAACCACGTGCTTTTTCGTTAAGCAAACCTTGAGACTGCGGCTGCGTGCATTGCACATGTAAACCCTATGTGACCACTTGTGGGGAAATCAACAATGAGTACTGAAGGTACGCGTCTTCAAGTATACTCCATGGCATCACCTCCATTAGGTATCTAAGTCCTATTTCCTTCTTTCACTTTGTAGAGTAGCCGACTGAGCTCTGCCTGCATGTTTAACAGACGTGCTCTTCCCGTATGATTCGTGCCTCTCTCAACATTCAGTTGCATTTAGCTCGCGCGATTTGTGGCACAGAAAACTATGGAAGCAGCCTGTACTGCAGCATTGATGTTAGAGCTTAATGGTTCAAATGTTGAAAGAATGTAAAGAATATCGTGTGTGAGCTACAACTGCAGGACACACCACAATCTAACTGAATAATTTATTTTCAATGTTTACGCACTGTTGAAGTTTGGCCCTCATTAGTAAGTTCAGTAATTTTGTTGTTGTGGAAGCCATAGATTCGTGAAATTTACATCATCGTTTCGGAAGCCCGCTTAGTCACTTTCACTTTCTGAAAACTATGATGTTGGACACTGATCAAACGTTCATAGTTTTCTCGTGCATCTCTGTTTATAGATTCATTATTAGCACAGGATCTTTCATACAATGGTAGCATGAAATGACGTTCTTTCGGTGGGCAAGACTGACGAAAATATCTGACGTTTCGGAACGGCGTACGTATTGTTTGCTGACTAAACCACACGTGAACGCACGCAGGTTCGTTGATCACTGAACCCGTGCGTGCTTACGAACACCGCACTATTTCACTCTAATTTTCAATTCACACCATGCCTAATCAGAAGAACTATAATCAAACCATTTATTATTTTAATAGTATACAACCAATAAAAACAGTACATGGAGTTAGGCACTGGAGACAAAATAAAAATTTATTATTTTGAATTAAGGTTTTCGTTTACCTCTTAGGTTCATACTTTTACTCATCGAATAGGTGGCTTTTTTGTTTACCAGTTTTGTGGTCGTTGGAAAACGAATGCTAATCATTAAAAATAAACTTCTGTGAAATTTACTCGTGTCTAGAGCGTTGTTGATCTCTTCAGTGCTTGCCACTCTCAAAACCGAAATCGTCTAAGCTAATCTGCTGTTTGACGACTAACGTTATAGTTTGATTGTTGAAATTGTGTCTCCGGTGTTTCGTTTTCGTTTTTTTTTCTTTTCGAGAACAGGGCATATAGTATTACACAAAAAATAGATGCTCATGGGTATGTGACTTTAGCGGTTCACGAAAGTAACCTGCCGTAATATCTGCAAGTCAATTGTGCCCTTCAACTAAACAATAGTTTGTAATCAGGACTCTTGGTTGCTGCGAATGCGTAAGCATTGATCGGTGTTGTCAGATGCCACCAAGCGAATAAGCAAATACTCGTCGCAAAATAGGCCCAAAAGAAACAGAAACGCCGTAAGTTTATTTTTGCATTCTTGGACATAAATTTATTATAATTAAAGTATGTCTCTAAATACGACGGAGGGCTTTATTAACTACCTAATAGCTTTGTGCTGTGAAAATATGAGCTACTACGAATTAAATCATGCAGTTTCATATTAAGATTGTCCCCAGGGTAGTCTCCATTTGGTTGAAGGCACGTTTGCAAGTAATTTATTAACGTTACCTAATGATTTGCGCAGCGTGCATATGACTTCAACACTGAACTACTCATCGTCATCGACAAACATGCCTTCGTGAACGGTAAACACGCATCAGTGCACGTGATTATCACTAAAAGAACTATAATTGCTAAAAAAATTCAAGTAGCTCATCCACCTTTTACAAAAAAATAAACACTACAATCAACTGGGGAATCATGCAGCGACCCGGCGAAGGCTGGCAAAAGAAGCCCAAATGCGCTTCTAGTAAGCGCAACTTGAAATTCTAGCATTGATGTGGAATGCGAGATGACCGAAATGTGACTTTGCGTATTAAAGTTTCAGTCCTGGTATTGAAATGTTCACAGCCTACTGCGAATTTCATATTCAAGTGGCAGCTTTAATTTTGTCGCGTAAAAATCCGAAAAAGTTGTGTTTCGAACATTTATTCTTTGAGGGCGCCAGAATGAAAAATGCCTCCTCAAAGGTGGCTTCTTCTGAAGAACATGCAGTTGTTTGAAAACTTGGGACTTACCAAGTCGTCGACAACAAGAAGCACAATGTTTGGACGTGTCATTGCAAAAGTTGGTTGACACGTCCAAAGCGACAACATCGCCGTCAACAGACACGTCGAAGCACACTGCTTCACAACACCCAACTGTCCTGCGAACCACATCAGCATGCCACGAAATGTCACGCAGATGAGACTGATCCCGTTTATTGATTTGGTCGCTAAATATTCCGATCTAATTGGCATCCGTTCACTTGTAGGGAGACATAGGAAACGCCGTTTGCCAGGACCGTACAGTCGAAATGTGAACGTGCCTTCGACATACAGACATGCTGGCCGGACGTCACTTCGTACTGCGTAACGTTGATACCCCGCTATTGTTTGAAAGGCTAGAAGAGAAAGAAGAGATACCGCAATGGACAAAAACGCGATTCTCGGTGCATTGCGATCCTTATTGCGTGGCTGTACTTTCTGCATACATTTCGTAGCTATGGCAGAGCATAAAATTCCTGAAATGAGTCAACTTTGAAGGCTTGACACACAGTAAGAGGGGGAGAATGTTGGTATTGTTTTATGACATTAGTGGCAATTCTCAAATAAGGCACATACGCACATAAAAAGGCTTTGTCTTGAGTGGCCATACTTTTTTGTGTGTCTCACACGTGTGCTGCCACTGTTATTGGGCTAGTAGTTTGTGTAAGAAGGCGTCTAGAGTATGATGACAAAAATGCTTTATCTCTCCACGCTGTTCCCGTTCAGTGGGAATAGGTGCAATTTTAGCACGCAGGCATCACACTGAAATATCTGTAAATTGACTGGCCAAGTTTCCAGCTGCTTTATTAATACCCGTAATTATTAGACGTTCAAGTGTAAGGAGCCTACTTTTGGCTTACACTGAGTGTACAGGTTGTATATAAGTGATTTTCGGTATAGAGAGCAAAATGTATGGTTGTGTTTCACAAAGCGAGTGTGGAGAAGAAGCGTTTATCCACGTAGAATAAAGCCACCGAGGGGTTATATTACATGGCCTGGACGTGAGTGCAATCCCAAGTCCACGACACAGTACTCAGTAAGACGGGCAAGTTGCGTGCTCGTTCGCTACCAGGCCAGACTGGTGCCGGGAGCTTACGCATGACATTACGTAGAAAACCCCGTACACCCCTGTAGATTCGTATACTTAGTAACTTACCACCAACTAAAAATGCGCCTTCTTAGATATTTATGCTTGGAACGTCTAGCATACCCATATCACGTAGGCTTCGGAGGGTCTTTAGACTGCGTTAAATTTTGTAGGCGCTATTTTCCGTGCACTTTATGACGTACTTAGCGTTAAGAAGTATATCATTACGTTCACTCTGCGGTGACTTCGATAAGAGTCTCACTTCTTCATTGTACTGTCAACATGAAACAACGATGAATTGCATTATGTGTGCAGATTTCGTTCATCTCAGCGTAGCATAGGGCCGTCGCACAGAGGCAGAGCATATTTTTCGAGAAATGAACTCTGAGATAACGTCGAGAGACATTCCGCTGCATTGTCGTTTATCGCCAACTAGCTTGCGTACGGGCATTCGTTCTGCAGGAAGAGTGTAATGTCTCAACAGCTGTCACGCGAGACTCGTGGGAAGCCTGTTTTACGATCGCTTTTTCGATATCGCCACTTCCGAGTCGCCGGCGAGTCTGGCAAGCCCCTCCCCCCCCCCCCCCCTCACGAAGGTCGCGGTTAGCCAACGGAGTGCAAGTGACCGCTCGGACAAGGAAAACACTCGCCGCCTATCCCGAGAGCAATGTCCCGGGGCAACCTACGCTTTCGTAGAAGACGAAGTTTGTTTTGAAGTCCAAACACGATTGGCAAAGTCGGAAATGCCACGATGGCTTACGCCACACTCGAGAACAGTAAACGTGTGAGCGGAAAAGGGAGGTATTCCCTCATGGTCATCGTTGAGTCGTCATGTTCATTGTTATTGGCCACTTGAAATTTTCTTATTGGGTTATCTTTTTAAGACCTAAAAGGCATGCGGACGTCATGCTTGAGTGAAGGTGTTTTGGGCGCTTGGTCAGATAAGGGACGCAATAAACGATGGAATTTGGTAACACCTGGTATGCATCATCTGAAAAGGCCAAGAGAACGTCCTTTTATGTTATGGCGTACTTGAAAGTACTTCGAAAGTTGCCCAATCTTACTGATAATGCTGTTGACGAAAGTCGGTTGATTTGGCAGCTGCCGCGTGAAAGCGTTTCAGGAAAAGTGACACGCCTTTAAGAGGCCTCTTTTCGGTCCATGTAAGGTGGTCTACTGGTTACGTCAGAATTTACGAGGCAGAAATATAACACGCACTGTCACGTTTTTCTTGTGTAACATTGCTCGCGTTCTTTCAAACTTGAGTCGGACGTTTGCTGAACAGGCATTATTTTTAGTGCGCGTTGGAATCTAGCTATGATAAGTTAGAAATTAGCTAGACCACTTCATAATTAGCTCACCAACTCCTCGTTTCAAAAGCATCCATTGACAATTGATAACTTGCCTGATAAACTGGCACATGTGAATTCTCGTTTGTCGCATATTTATACAGTTATATATTGTGAAAAAATGCGTAAACGTAAAAACGTCGAGTTTATCTATTTGCGGTGCGCTTCACCTTGTGCAAGGTAGTGAAAGATTTTTAGAATACTATAACTACCTGCACGGCACCCGCATTTTAAAATGTCGATTCCTATGCAACCTGTTCTTGCGGAAATATGCTGGTATCATAAAAAAGCGTGTGCTCGGTGCAAGTTTCAATTCAGTAGCACAATTCTTGGTGTTATTGGAGCGTTTCTTTGTTTTTTTTCTTTGAATCGCTGCAATCTTTTCCTCGAGAGTCAGGTAGCCGAACGGGCGCTCGTCCAGTTCATCTCCCTGCTGTCCCTTACTTTCCTACTTCGTGTCCTGTTCTTCTCTTGATGAATTCGGTATTCCTTGGCATGTCTGTTTCAGACTGTGAGATATAGTAATATACTGCGACATCTTTTAGTAGGGAGCACTTCAGTTGTGCTTTGTGTATCTGCTTTTCAAAAAAAAGCAAATATCGAATAACGGTAACAGACACCAGGCATTCTCGGGACTTGAGGGTTTGGGCCCCTTTTGGTCATACCAGCATGTACCAACAAGTTGAGGTTGTATGAGAGGTTGTGTACGTGGCGCAACATTTCTTTTAGCCAAACTTGATTAGCGTAATGCTCTTTATCCGGCGCGAAGTATAAGGATGAAGTAGAATGACGTCGCCATCATTGAAAAAAAAAACTTTATTATTGAAACTGGTCCCTGTTCTGAGAAATGGTACGCCTTGCCAGGGAAACTAACAAGGAATAAAAAAATGAAGACAAAGAAGCACGCAAGATAAATATGAGATTTGTTTTAGACGTTTAGACAACTGGTGAATTTCGTCTGAACTTACGTTTTTGTATAGTTGTATTAGGCTCGGTAAAAAATGCGTAATTATTCTGGAATGAATTACCTTCAGCCTTTCTTCTAACAGTCTTTGCTGTAGTCCCTTGTGTGCCTGCTGTAGATCTTCGACTTTAAGCGCAATGGTGTGGAATGAATAATATTTTTATCACTCAGTAAATAATATTTTCCTATTTTCTTCAGTTATTACATCCTGTATATTGCTGCGCATGTTTTCTCATTTTTCGCATGTACCAAAATACGTACTTTTGTACTCAGTGACAATTTAACAATGCAGTGTAGACCGCACTCACAAAACCGCGGCACGCAGCCGTTATTTCAGTAAAAGGTATGTTTAAGTTGGACTCGGCTAAAGTATTTTATTTCGCGATACAGTAATTGAAATAATATTAAGAGTATAACAGTTGTTCGATTTCATCAAGAGTCTTTTAATAACTTATCACTCCAGTCACAATCTACCCTAAAGTTTACCAGTGTCCTATTACAGTCATACTAAACGAAACTAATGAAAGTATAGCACTGAGTTACTCTGTTTCATGAAATCGCTAAGTTCGTTCGGCTGAAATTGAATCAGTTCAAAAATAAAATGTTGAAGAATAATTATAATTGAAGATTACTTAGTGAGGCCTTCCTCTTGTTGTGGACATCATACACGTTGACAGGAATCTTTGCAAAGGTATAACTATAGTAGCATGTTCAATGGGGAGCTTTACTAGATCTTGAGGTCTACTACAAGCACAAATACCACTTGTGCTATAGGTGCTATAGTAAAATGAACCCCCCCCCCCCTCCAAAAATTGAATTTGCAAATTTCACACTATGAAATTCACTGCGCACCTGGGAACACACCTCTGAAAGCCCGAGGTCGGGCACCTGCTCCAAGCGGTTTAAATGCCGCGCCAAAGTACGCCACACACCTTCTGGCATAATTAGTATGCGTACATAAAACTTTGTATCTCATGAACGGCGTTTTTATAAATTTTGCTACTTCATGTATCTTTCCGACAAAAAAGTTTTCGAAAGATTTTTATGAAACTTTGTAAGCACAAGCTACAATAAGTTAGAAACAATCGGCATTGAAAAGGAAAATTATGAATTTTGTAAAAAGTGAAGCTGTAAAAAAACCAGGCAGCTAAAATGCTGCTTTGTGCTTGCAGCAATCTTATTTTTTCCCCCAGAAACACCATAAAGAATGTCCTATTTTCTAGTTCCGATACAATATATGAGTTTCTTCAATAACATGACTGAATATCAATAATTCGTTTTGGTGGTTTTAGAGAAAACGTACATTGAATAAGTGAACCCACATTCAAACTTGGGAGTGGTCAAGACCAAAAAAGGGGTTTCAAGTGATAACCAGTGGCGTTCTTTGCAAGGCAATAAAATTTTATGTCAATACTGCCAGCAGTTTATAAAATATTACGTGAAAACTGCCATGTACTATTTACCCTACCATACCCACTTAAACGTCATGACAGCATTCAGCGCGATACAACGAAAACAGAGGCAAAAGAAAGACACGAAAACCGTATTGTGCTGTTTACACTTAACATGTTCAACTGCATCCAACTTTTTCAGATGTTGGCTCTTCGCTTGTATTGAGGCCTCAGAATGAAGGCCGCGTCCAACGAGGTGACCATTGCTGGAACTTATCTTCTCCGATCATGATGCGTGTTCCGCACAATGAGTGTTCAGAAACCATCGTCATACGGCGCAGAAGTTTCAGTGCGAACATGATTCACACCATGTTGACGTCAGCCGAGAAAAGGCCTTACTATCACGCACCTGTTGATCGTGTAGGCCCGGAAACATCGGCGCGTGTAGACGATTGCTGACTAATTACCACGAGTTAGTTCACGAGGTTTTGTTTACTTCCCTTCAGTCACGAGTTCACTACCACGACATCTCGCTATCTTTCTGAGAAACCACACATTCCACAGCGACAGATCACCTTAGGCAATTTGTAAAGTCTTGGTCGTAAGAAAGGGAGTCGAACGTTTTAATTCCTCAATCGCGTTTCGACACAAGAGCTGTCACTAGTCTCGCCTCAAGTGCGTCAAATGTGTCCTCAAAGTGGCCTTCCCAATCAAAGGGTGTGACGTGTTCCGACACGTTGAGTTAGCGACTGTAACTCTACTATGGCGTGTGTTGGCAGTGACAAGTTTTCGAGAAGAAAACACCTACACGTAAAAAGAACGCACATAGGAGTGTGCCACTGAAGGTAACAAGTGATATTACAAGAAAAGGGTTACAATGTTGAGTGCCTTCGACTTCAATGGCGAGAGCTGGGCTTGCCCGAGGCAAGTAATTAGTCGGTACATCAAACAAAGACAGTGCCGATCAACTAAAAATCTATTATTAATCATAAGAAGGGCAGCTGTTGAGATATCTTTAGGATAACATACATTCTTCTGTTTCATACATAATTTGTGAACTATTACGTAATTTTTCGAAGTAAGCACCGACGAGTATATTTTTATGAGTCAATTCATGCAACGCATCTAAAGTTTTTGCTTGAATATTATCCAAGTTTTCTAGCAACGACTTGGATTATTGAATACAGCGATGGAAATGGAAATAAACGATGGTCTTTTTTTGACAAAGACGAGTTTTCAACAACTGCATCACGCATACAAATGCAATCCTCCAATCTATTTGGTATAGTGGCGCCTCCTTTGAGTAAGAATGGAAGCCAGGAAAGCTTTAATTTCGGAAGAAATCATTACGTGCCGCTGAAAAACACGCTCGCGAAAGCACGATGAAGAAAGAAAAGAAGTAGACAAAAACGAGAAGGCAGGGAGGCTAACCAGAAAGACATTCGCATGGCTTATGAAGCACAGTTTAATGGCGACCTGCTTTGCAGTCGAGCATCTGGTACTTCGCTGCAGAAAAAGCCTACAAAGGTGTCGTACGTCTGCTATTTTCGTAGCTGCACGTTTTTTTTTCCCCTATTGCGAAGGCATTCTTTGCGAACTTCGGCGAGTTTGACCGTATCTGTCTTTCTATATATCTAGCCGCCTACAACTTTTAGCTCTCATGGCCGTTTGCATAATTGGATCTATACCAAAACTCGTATGGCATAACAAGACTGTATGGCGAGCATAACTTACTAAACAAAAAAATGAAAAACGAGATATGTATGTCATGAATTTCATGATTTACGTGTCATGGTCTGGCTATTCCTCCGGTGGTTGTATTCACATGACATATCGCAAAACTGGTATGGTAAAAACATGACAGCATGGCGAACATAAGTAACAGGTCTTCGCGGGGAAATAATCACATGCTTGTTATGTAAGGTATGACTACACGTCACGTTCCAGATGCCTTCATGGCCGTTTCACTACCTGTACGTATACCACATTACGTATTACGCGACGAGAATGGATGACGAAGGTGTATGACTGGTGCAAACATAATAATCGCGACATGCGTATCATGTTAAATTATGACGACATGCTGCGCTCATAGTATACGCTCGTGGTCAATTTGCTAGCCTCACATATACCAAATTTGGTGTTACGTGACATGAATGAATGACGAGTTATATGACTGGTGCAAACATGATACTCATGATATACAGTCTTGTAAGAACATGACTGCATGCCACGCTTATGATGCGCTCGCAGCCGTTTCGCTAGCTTCATATGTACCAAATTCGCTATTACGTGGCGTGAATGGATCTCGAAGGTATCTGGCTGGTGCAACTCATTATGATATGCGTGTAACATGCGAGAAATTTTGTGCAATATTTTGATGCTGTGGCTGACGACGATGAAGAATTATGCGTGAAGGTTTTGTAATTTTACGAGGGTATGTTTAACTGTTTAAAAGAATCAAACAGAATGTCATGTTAAATCTATCAGGACATCTAAAACAATGTGTTTCATCTATTTTTTCACCTTAATTATATTAATTATTAGTTCATATTTTTTACTTCAAGTAGCATTGCAATGAAAAAACTAAAAATATCACGAATATTTTTGTTCCTGTTTAAATTATCTTTTTCGCTCATTTGCGCCCTCTAATTTTTCTCTTCTTCCTTTCTTGCAATATTTTTTTCTTTTAATTTTTTTCATAAATTCTACTGCTGCACGCCTCGTGATTGATCCCCCGAAGTGGGTAGTGACATTTTTCCAGGAATAATCGTTATCATCATCATCGGTGGGAGCATTCGACAAACTTCTCGATATGCAATTCGAACTGTGTGACACCTTGTTGTTAATTTACGTTTCTAAAAGCCTGTCTATATCCAGTTTGCAACAGAGTTTCAAGTACCGGCATAGATTTTGCCGTGGCTGTCATTTTTTTATTTTTGAGAGGTTTTGCTATGCTCCAAATAGTATACTGGTTTTGGTATGCAAAACCGCAGAAATTCTTAGTCATTTCCAGGTATTTACCTACTGATTGTCGACACAGTCATATATAAAAGTTCTAACTGTTGACGTCATGTCACGCGAATGTCATTAATGAAACAATGCGAACAACGTATATGAGAAGAATGGAGACACCAGGACGGCAAAAATATCTGAAGGCCCCCTTCATCTTCCGCTACGTTAGATGTGCAATAGTGGTAACAAAGCCGAATATTACAGGTGACTTTCTATATCATTCCTCGTGCCGTGATATTTACTTTTCGTGACAGTTTACATCTGTAAATGGAGGACGGAACCTAGGATGTCGCCAACTAAAGGTCACTTTGGCGGTTGAAGTCAGGCAAGGATATAATTACCACACAATATATTTATTTGCGTTGATTACTCCATAATCTCCACGAGCACATAGTTCATGATCTCCACGAGCACATAGATCACTTTTGAACGTCGGCGCTCTGTGTGGCGTTTATAGAAATATGAATTGGGCATTTATTAACAGACTTAATTCACCATGCAGTGGTAAATCACGTCACATTGGCTAGGCGGCCACTCCGTGTTACAAAGCGTTCACAGTTGGCATCAAGAACACACCTTATAGTAAAACACTTATTAAAAATTAGTAGAACTTAGACGCTTACACATACAGCTTTACAGATCATACAACGAACACCGGCATAACTTCTATGCCTGAAAACTTACAGCGCAAGGTGGTGAGATTCATCTTTACTCACTTAAAGCGAATGGTTTCAACTTCCCAGCTTTTGCACCAAGCGGATTTGTTCACGGTCCACGACAGAGCAAAAACACATTGATTATGTTTTAAGGGGCGGAGCTCCTTATGCCGTAGGTCATGCGTCCGCGTTGTGTGTAGTAGTAGCAGTAGTAGTAGTGGTAGACGTAGTAGTAGGTAGCCACCTTTCGTTTAGTCCATGAAATGTTCGCTAGATGGCGGTACTTGTATGTGATAAATATGTCCTAAAAAGGTAGATGGTGGCACTTTGAGTGTTCACTAGATGAATGGACGGACGTATGGACAGACGAACAGACGGACGGACAGACAGGCAGACAGACGGATGGATGGACGGACGGATGGACAGACGGACGAGCGGACAGATGCTCCACCCCACTCATCATCATTCACTCCGCGGATATGCTGCGTTTCTTTAACAATTATTGAATTACGTCTTTAAAACTAATGTTTCAGCGTCCACGGTTGCAAAAGAAAAAAAGGAAACTGCAGCAAAAAGCCGACTAAGTCTTCCACTTGAAACAATATTTCTTCATTACCAATACGTTTTTTTTTAAGTTTTTCACTCGGGTAACAGAAGAATGAAAATCACTTCTTTCATGTACTCTACCGCAGCCATACAATTCAGAAATGTATAAAGTATTCAATATTTCATAGGTGTTCTCTTTTTCACAATCATGTAGGTACTATCAAGTTCTCTGTGCTAAACTAATTGCGTACGCGTGAAAGCATTCACACTCCGAAGTTTTATTTTATCGTCAATCTTCTGGTTTTCTAGGCAATATATTTCTATGATTGCACATTTTCTACACTAGTGATTCTGATGATCACGACTCTTACACGGGATGATATCATGATTGTTGTTTGCGTTTTATTATTTTATGCTGTCATTGTACTGCCATTGCATTACCTTACTTCTGTAATGTTTGTATCTTTTGCACTCCTGTAATAACCCTCATGGACAGCTGACAGTATTCTGTAAATAAATAAAAATAAATAATGCTACACTTATGGACGCTTCTGCAGAAGACGTTTCTTCACAAGATTATGATTGTGTATACCTCTGTCTTTGTGGAACTGTCGAGCTGAATACCTTATTAAATGAGATTTCTCTGAACAGTCGGGGTCTGGTTTGGTTTCATGCGGATTGGCCAGCTCGTCACGCGTAAATGCAACTATCGTCAGAGGCACGCCGCGAGTTTCAACAGCAATACAGACGTCAGCTGTTAAGCCATGTGGGCCATGCATATGACACAAAGCGTCCCGTAATTTCGGTGGTTCTTTAAAGCCTGTAGTCTTGCACAATAGAGACACAAGTATAAAATGTCTATCTCCTTCCATATAACACACTTGGTAGATGGGGTCTTTTAGGCAAATGAGCTAGATGCTTTCCAGTCAGCAGAGGCTCGACTTTGTTGGCAGCTGTACATTCATGTTAGATGTTCGAACACGTGCGTTATATTTACAAGATTCGCAATACGGGGCAATCAACGACTTTCTCGGATGATGTCTTATTTGGTAACTGTGCTTGCTGCGTGAAAGTCTTTCATCAATGTGTCGAACGAGATGAAAGGCCTCCAGCTGATGGCTTACGGTGATGGCTTACATCGTATTCTTTATATCGAATGACCATGTATTCTTTGATTTTTTCCCGAGATTCAAGATTTTTAAAGATGTGTGTCAGATGAAACTTCATAATTCCCACCGCTGACATATTCGTTGAAGTTGGCGACCATCTCCCAATCCATCTATGATGCAGTGATAGCGTGGTGTTCGAAGAGCTTCAAAAAGTACTGGCTTATCTTCCGCTGATCCTATGTACATTGGGATATCGAGGTCTGTCATTGATGCTCCCATGGTTCTAGTCACTGCGTACAGCGGGGATCTGCTTCTGCAGTCCAGACACGGTAAAGGCGTCGTGTTGAGAGCTTCGTTTATGATGCATGGCTGATGAAGTGGCTGCCAGGTCTTCAACTAAAAAAGATATGCAGGGTTGCTTTGTAGAAGTCGTGGAGGATGAAGTGCGTGTGTGACGGTATAAATGTATGGCGTCTGTGCAACTCCACGTTGACGCTGGTGCAATGGTTGTAGTCGTCAAGCCAGTCGACGACAGGCTTGACGACTACGAAGTTTTATAGGGCAGGGCTTTCAGGAAGCTTGCGGAGATGTTTCGGGATTTTTACCGTCGGATCGTCTTTACGTACCGTGTGCCAGTGTTGACTTTTGCTACAATTGGTCACGCGAAGAGCGATGAACGAAGGAAAGAAGTGTAAGTTTAAGGGGTCATTTTCTTACTAGACTACCGCGGCGGGGTATTAAAACTAATTTTAATTAAAATTTGAAGAAAGAGAAGTGGACAAAAAGATAGCGCCGATACAGTGGCCTAGTGGCTAAGGTACTCCGCTGCTGACCCACAGGTGGTGGGATCGAATCCCGGCTGCGGTGGCTGCATTTTCGATGGAGGCGGAAATGTTGTTGGCCCATGTGCTCAGATTTGGGTACACGTTAAAGAGCCCCAGGTGGTCGAAATTTCCAGAACTCTCCACTACGGCATCTCTCATAATCATAAAGTGGTTTTGAGACGTAAAACCCCACATATCTATCAATGTTTTCAGCATGATCAGTGATTGTTGAAAATGACCTTATGGACGTGATATTGCCACGTTCCTTTCCTCAAGTTTTGTTATCGCCCCGTTACACTATGCTCAGCGCAAACTGCGCCTACGGTGTTCGAGACGAGATGTCACGGAGTCGTGACGCTGACAAAGGTAGAGACGACTTGTCCAAATCAAAAGTGTTTATTTGATTGGCCGAACTTATGGCCACGTAAAAGAAATGTCAGATCACAGCAAGACACTTGCACTGATAACGACGACCAAAGCATCGGCCGTCGATCGACAGGTGGTGAAGCGCGGCAGCATTTATACACTTGCCATCGAACATTCTAGCGTTATCGCTAGCGGCGACGTAGGTTGCAGAATAATCCGAAAAGTTCATGATGTGCGCGTAATCTTTACAAAATGATCCACTACAGCCTCGCAGCTTCTCTAACACTGTAGGTGCGGTTTGCGCTGAACATAGTGTAACAAGGCGATAACATAACTTGGGGAAAGGAACGTGGCAATATGGAGTTGTCCATAAATGTAGTCGTAATATTTTGCGTGCCACAAAAAGTTGGCTGACAGTATTTCTGTTCAGAATGATCAAACAAAAACATATATGCATAATCTGTGTCAGTTTATGATACGCTAGAAATAGGGCTAAAATATTTGCGCGTGTTATTTCAATGAACCAAACATTCAACACCTTTTTATTTAACAAGTTTGAATTACCAGGTGCAACTGTTGTCCTCTATACCATTGGTGTTTTGGTAACCAGTAGCCTCATTCGCTCCTAAGCAGTGTTGTAGGTGAAGAATTTGTCCTTACCGAAACAATAACGGCTACTCGGCAAAAGAAGACAGCCATACGTCTGGCTTTGCAAATTATTGTTGGACATAATTCATTTCATGTTGTAAAGTATTTTTTGTAATTTACCTTTTGCTCTAAAGAAACACTAGTTGTTGTGCAGCAAAAAGCACCGTTTACTTGCATTTAGATTACAATATGAGTGTTGATAGTTTCCCACAAACCAAATTGGTATGGTGGCGTGCTTGCATCTTTCACAAGCTCAAAGGTTTGAAGGGCACGCCAAGAACAACCCTTAGTTTTGGACAAAGTGATTTGTTTGTTAGCCTAGTGAGTGAACCATGGATATATATGCTATGATTACGCATTTTAAGATATTTGTGTATTTGGTAGGTATGAAAGACATGTTACCGTAACATGGTAATACCTGTAAACATGCTTACTGCTTCATGCACCTTATATAAAATATTGTGTGAGTGGCGGAACGTTCGCGTATATAAAAAGGACGTTTCTAGAATCAGGAATCCAAAAGCGGCCCCGTAAGAGCAACTCTTTCCAGGTTGACTTCATGTTGTTGCAAACGGGCTCCTAGGAAGAAAATACGCACAGCTCTTACGTTCACTGATAACCGTGGGTTAATTTTTTCAGGGCTGTCGAAGACTAGCCCACACGCTTGTGAGCCCACAAAAACCGCGGCAACTTCACCATAATTTTTACTGCTAAGCATTTGGTTATATTTTTCAAATGTTTTAATGGGCTTCTTTCATTTCAGTTAACCTAGAATAGATAATAAGTCCCCTTCTTAGCTTTCTTAATCTATGAAGAATAATAATAGCACGTAGAAAACTGCCTATTTTTGTGGCTGTTAACATCGAGTGTAGACTAACACGGGCAAATGTACTGCCCCGCCATGGTGGTCTAGTGGCTAAGGTACTCGGCTGCTGACCCAGAGGTCGCGGGTTCAAATCCCGGCTGCGGGGGCTGCATTTCCGATGGAGGCAGAAATGTTGTAGGCCCGTGTGCTCAGATTTGGGTGCACGTTAAAGAACCCCAGGTGGTCGAAATTTCCGGAGCCCTCCACTACGGCGTCTCTCATAATCAAATGGTGGTTTTGGGATGTTAAACCCCAAATATCAATCAAATCAACGGGCAAATTGACTTTAAAACATCTTGTGTGAAGGACGTGGCTGCAGAACATACACAGTCTGCACGTCCACTCATGGTGGGGTCGCCACAGTTCTATGCGTGCTATATATCGTCCTCGCACTATACTGCACGATAAGCATGCATATTTCTGACAAAGCTTTCTTTCATGTGCTCTAGACAGGAAATGAAAGGTCTAGTAAAACTTGCAAATTGTATTCCTATGCCATAGAAACCTGCCGCTGTGACTACACATTAATTTCAACTTTTGATCGTCTTACTGCACATGCAACTTTTTTAAGCAACAAAGGCGTCCAATCTACAACTTCTTTTTTTATTCAGCTCTACTGTAGGGTGTACTGTAGTGGTTCTTGCAGCCTGTTTTATTGTAGAGTCGGACCCCTTTTCGACATTGAGCCTTGTATACACTTTGACACTCCTGTGAAATTTTATGAAGTCCCTTCTCTGTTGCCAATAAGAGGCAGCCTGAAAAAAATGAAGATGTTAGGTGGTATTAGAAGGTTAAGTAATTCTCTATTTTCCTTATAATAAAAAAACGACTAATATAGGATGCTGATTTCAAAAATTGTTTCGTGATGAATAAGCCAATATGTCGAAGCATTTTGTTTGTTGATTTTTTCATTTAGAGTAAAAAAAGATAAAAAAAGATACCGCGTCAGTTATTGCTGAATCATTGCATTTTGTTTTAACCTGTATGAACAGTTTGTGAGCCATAGGGGCGCCCTATTTTTGCAAATAAAGAAATAAATAAAAATATAGGGTCTGTTCAGCGGTTATAAAATATAAGGTGTTCAGCCTGAAAAGGCTTCTTCCTCACAGTCTGTCTTTGGTTGCTTTAAGATTTTCATTTTAGTGGCTATGACATACGATATCACGGGCAGGTTTTCGTAACAGGAGAGTATTAAAATTATGTCAGTTTTTTGCCTGGAGTATTTTTAGTTTTATCTATCTATCTATCTATCTATCCGCCTACGACTTTTAGCTCTACTGGTCGTTTCAATAATGGTATCAATACCTAATTTGGTGTCGCATAAGATAACTGTACGACAAGCATAAGTGACTAGTCATAACATGAAGATCATGTCATGTGTGCCATGATTGTCGTGATTTACATTTCATGATCTTGCTGCCTTTCTGGTGGTTTTGTTCTCATGACATATTGCAAAACTGGTAACGTATGACATGACTGCAGGGCGAACACTAGTGACACCTTAATGTGGAAATCATGACATGCGTGTCATGTAAGTCATGACTACATGCCACACTCATGATGCGCTCGCGACCGTTTCGTGAGCTTCACATATACCAAATTAGGTATTACGTGACGCTAATAAATGACGATGTAGAATGACACGTCCAAACATGATAATCGTGATATGCGTGTCATGTAAAACATGTCGACATGCTACGCTCTCATAGCACGTTCGCGGCCGTTTCGCTAGCTCCACATAGGTATACCCAATTTGCTATCATGGGACGTTAATAGACGAGGACGATAAAGTACACGTCTAAATACGATAATCATGGTATGCGTGTCATGTAAAACAAGACTACATGCTACGCTCATACAGCAATCGCGGTCGTTTTGCGGCAGCGTTATCTGACCATGGCAGCGTTTTCTGAACATCCGTAGCGTTTTCTGATCATGTTCAAAAAACGCCAGGCCTTCGCGGTATGCCCAGCACTGCCACAGAGAAAGCTCGAAGAGCGGCCCTTCAGAGCCTTTTAACACTCTTTGAGTAGCCGCTACAAGCGCACTTGCTGTGTACCTACTACATCATAACTAATCATTATTTTTCGTGTATTAAGCTGGGATGCACTATGCTGTCCTTCATCATTCTTCGAAGAAGCGTACATTCTGCTCCACACTTGCTAGGAATATTGGACAAAATTTTCATAGGTAAACAAGAACAAACTTTTGTAATGGGTTAATCTTTATTCATATGATCATAATTTTGTATAAGCCAAAGCTAACAATAGTTTTACTTCACGATTTATCTGACGCAGATAAATGATTGAGTGTCTCAATTTAATTAGGTCGAGTGCCTTGAATGGAGGGGTGTATCGAGGCAATCTGCTATTAGAGCTTATGTTTAGTTTGGCGCATGGCCGGGTCAACTATAGGCATTGTTCACTTTGGCATGGTGGTTGCGTGCGTAAGTTCTATCGTGCGTTGTTGTTTATTTGCTTGTGTGCTCTTCACTGGCTTCAAATTCAGAGCTGAACTAGCTCACAAAATGCGTAGATAGTCGCTCCTGTAAATGCCGACTGCCTTCGATATTGCGACTGCACGGCCGGCGTGCCCTCGCCTTTGCTGACGGCGAATGTGGCACACTAAGGAACGAGATGCTGTAATCTACGGTTGCCAAAGCTATGTTCTCAATGCATCTCTCTCACTACAGTTGTTCTCCACGATTGTAAAACGTGAGTTTTTGAACTATCACGCTATTGGGCTCATGAACAGTTATCACAATTTCATCTGCAAAGTTTTCGGGGTACATTGTCAGTACTGGATTAGGCTAATAAAACAACTTTGCTTCTTAAGTTTTTTTTCCGTGCACGCAGTTACCTAGTCATAGGGCGCAATAAAATCACGTATTTATAACCGCACGCAAAGGGTCGGATGTTGAGAAAAATTTAAATTTCATGCCACGAATGGGCAAAATGCATCACATCGCTACCACTTCTGGTTGTGACGTAATATTTTTTTTTGTTAGCTTTCAGTTGTACACCCTTTGAAATGGCGTCACGTGCAACCCACGCATACTTTCAGGTAGTCGTAACCCAAGTCCCGTTGCGTTCACAGGGCATTTTCAGTGCTTTTTGCAGTTTTTCAGTGAAACCAAATTTTATGATGCTATATGTTATGGCCCCATTGATGCTATACCCAAAGTTCATTTAAATATTGTGGTAGAAGAGCTTCAGTGCTTCAGTGTGCACGTGCATGAAAACGAGTGCAGCACTATATAAGTTCTAGGCTGCTACCGGGTCATTATGAAAATTCTGGCTCATTATTTGTCTGTGCTACACCTAAACGCACTCATATGGATTCATAGGCTGCCAACCTAAGGAGGCAATGCGCGCATCATAGCATTAAAGAGCTCGTTTATCTCGGTGTCGGTGTGTTGAACAGTGAGCAAAATGTAGGTATTGTCTGGTGCCGAAAAAGTGATACAGATCCAAACAAAATAAATCATTACAATGCACAAGTGCAAATTCAACGCAGACATTCATGACAAGCAGTTGATCTACCACACAGCCACACAACTGCTTGAGACGGCTACGAATGGAAACACTATAAGAGTGTCATGTAGTGAGAGAAGTCTCCTTAACACATTATACTGCGTGGCAGAAGCATAAAAACTCGTTAGATGTCAAAGATTGAAAATCGCTCAGTGAGTGGGCATCTCAAACACCCATGCAATACAATGTGCTCAGATATAATTAATCATCATCAGCAGCAAAGACATCAACAGCGTGAAGTGCCAAGGAGATTCACGTGTTGCCTTACGGATGCGTAGTGGGCCCCTCGTCAATTCACAAAGGAATGAGTTGTCGCGTAGGAGGTGCTCAGCAAGTGTTCTTGAGTAGGCCTTCTATAGTACAAGTCGAAGCAGCTGATGTCGGGCCGAAATCTTCATTTCCTTTCAGTATGGTGGGAAAATTCACCAAGGACAGGCTCTCAAAAAACGAAAAAAAAGAACGCTTTTAGGCTAACCGTTAAGATGTTGTGCATGGGGACTGATTTAGCTATCGCATTTCATTTTACTCTTAAGGGTGAAGCTCGTGTTCTCCAAGCTTTCAGGTTCATTGGTACTGCTGCTAGAAAAGAACCTTTGCTGTCCTCGAAAATATTGTCTGAGTGCCCATTTTTGTTTTCTTTTTTTGTCGTTGACGCCAAATCACGTGTTACACAAACAAGCAAAGTTTGAAGTACTGCAGTGTACTGTTTTAAGTTTACTTACCGTATCCTCCATAACTAAGTTGTGTAGCGAAGAGGAAGCAGGTACGGTTTGCATCCATAGTCATGAGCTTGTGATGGGTAGAGTTTTCACCTAGTTATCACAGAAACATAAGCACCTTTATTATTGAAACAAATGCTTGTGATACGTGAATTATAGTTCCCTTGATGATAATTTATTTTGTGGAACTTCAGTAAAGATTTATTAAAGCGCTTTATACGAGTAAAGTTATCAACAGTACCTCGCGATAAAACCACTCGATTGTCGAGCGCGCACAATCTTCGCGTCAGCAAAGTTACGCATCAGAAAGGAGTACTGGCAGAAATTTCCAAATGATGGTATGGTAGCTTTAAATGAAAACATGGGCGTTTAGAACCCTGAAAATTATATTCTGGTACATCGGAATGCAATGAATATATTTTTGTACAGCTGCGTTCAAGAAAATTACTTTCGATTTTCAAATCAAAAAGTGGTTTCAGTCAAGCGTAGACGAATTCGGACGTATGTGTTAGCGAAGATGGGACAGCTACTCATGATGCTCAAGCAGTATTATTCCCATGGGGTGCAAATTATACGTAGCGCACGTGTGCAATAATAAGTTAATTCTCGTACAGTGACCCTGAAAGTGATTTCGGCTATTTTTGCCTCGTTCGCGAGACATGATCGTGAAACCAGCGCTGTGTCGTCAAATACACCCAACTGTATTTTCGTGGTACGTCTGTTGCAGTCGTCTTGCGTGGAAGATGCCGGACAATAAAAATTTCAAAGACTCGAATGTATTCTGCTTTTTTTTGTTGCCAAAATGTGTGGAGCTCGTCAACAATGAATGACAAAAAAGTCACAGCTTTGCCGCAAAAGCGAAGCCATCAACGCGATAGCAACAAATTGGAAGGTCCCGCGCAGAAATGAAAGCAGATCAAAACACGCCCTGCGCTTCTATGCACAAATTATGAACAAACCGTACTCACAGGTAGAGATGCACGCGAATAAGTATCTGAGTGTTTACTTCGCTGTGTCTGAAAAGTGCGCTTTTCGCAAATGGAGACTGCAATGATTGAAGGGACCTTTGTGCGCCCGGTAAATACAACAGAATCGTTCGAGGTAAAACCTGAGGCCAGCAATACGTACGATCTGCCCCTCCTCCCCACCACGAGATAAGGGCGCCCGAGGGAGCGTCGTTCCCCTTCTCTAAGCGGGGCAAAGTACACGTGGGAGATTAGAGTGCGCGCCACCGCGTAATAGGGGCGACGCACGCTCAATGTGCCATCTTGCTGATACTGCTGAAAACACAATTCCCGTCAAGACGCCCGTCAGCAGCGGCAAGTGGTAGATATATGTAGTTTGCCGTTTTTGCGTTGAAGGACGTGCTCCTCGGTGGCGCAGTGGGTAACGCCTGGTATGACTGATTCAGAGGACCCAGGTTTGATTCCGCGCGCCGGAGTCTTTTTCTGGGTTTTTTTCTTGCATTTTCATAATATAGATACATATACATATATGGTGTGTGACAACGACGGCAAAACCCAGCCGAGAGTGTCCATATATTTGCTATTACAATAAAAAATGCTGGGAAGTTGCACGATCTAGCTGTCAATGCACGATTCCGAGTAGCCAGGTTATGCACTGTAGAGTGGAGGTAGCGCGCATGCGTGTCTTAGACACGCAATGCAACGTTCAGTAGCGATGCCAACTTTCCCTCTTTTCTCTTCTATTTTTTTCTCTCTTTCTAGAAATCAATCTCTCTCTCTTTCTTCGGCATTTGTTTTGCCCTACTTCTATTTTTTCTCATTCTTTCTGTGCTCTGCTTTACTCCCTCCTCTCGTCCTTCTCACCATCACATTTCTCCTCCTGACGTCAATTCTCTTTCCCTCCCTCTTGTCACACTGCACTATTATACAAGGCTATGCTATGCTCTGCTGGCGTGCTTTGTGAAGTGCTCGCTCTCACCGCCTTTCCTGTCAACAACTCTCGCTGTTCTACTGCACGTTGTGGTAGCCATCTAGTGTTTTCTTGGTAACTATTCGGCGCTTGTTGTCAGCATATATTTGTATTTTTGTTTGCTTTATGCATTTGTTGTGCATTATATTACTCAGTTTAATAAATACCATGCAAAAATAAAGAAAATTTCAAAGCTCGCTGGCAGCAGATGTTGCACAGTATATATATTTAGCAGAAATTTTTTTTATAGTTCATTGGAGCACATTACAAAATAATATTGCATATTTGGAGCTTATGAAACAAGGACCTGTTGTATCAGATGCATCATGATGTGGACAATGAACAGACGACACGAAAATGTCTCTTTATACAATGATATTACATTGATGTGCGATTAGAGATATTTCTACTCGTTGGAATGCATTGCCTGTGGAAGACGCGCATTTTGCAGAAAAATGCCAGTAAATTGGTTTGGTCAGCAGTCCACTTAATTCAAGTGGTAACTCAACAATGCGATGCATACGAGGAAACGAAGTTTCAGCCAGAATGGTATGTTGTGTTGGTTAGGTGTTTATCCTTACCTTCATTCTAGAGTATCTTCGGAAAAGGCCGTTGCTTGATGTATTCGTTTTCGATGTTGTAAATTTTTGGCGTTGTGTGCGCATAATTGTGTCGCAATAGAAGAAGAATAAACATAATCGTTTTTATGTGTATTGAATTACTACCAAGTTTAGGTTCAATAATTCCTTGAAAGAAAAGAAAACAAAAAATAGTCTAGTGGTCAGAACACTGGCTTTCAAACCGAGGGTGCAAGCATTTGAATGCTACCCCATGAAGAATTTTTCTTCAAATTCTCTAATTCCTTTTTCTTTACAGATTTTTATTATATCTTGTTTCTCACTTTTTTCCCTTTTTCCTGCCCCTGATGATCAAAGTTTTATTTGTTTCTTTGTTGTCATATTTTAACTCAACTGCATCTACATGGTCTGGCTATCAGTACCACTGTTGCAACAAAAAACATTGCGAAGCTTCCAGCTAGCCGCCTAAAGCATGAAAGGTGAAACTGGGTGGCTTTAAAAACTATAGATCTGGTTGCCACCAGGTTGTTTCCAAGCCTCAGCTACTTGATGGCGATATTGATTTCTCCTTTGTTCTTCTGGGTCGCTGCTGGGCTTTAAAATAGATCTGCAACAATATTCAACCTCCATTTTTTTCTTACTTTTGGGTTTTGTGTACTGAGGCTCAGACAGATTTCTGCAGAAAGAACAGCAGTGATAACGGCGGGCAGTCGTAAGTTGTTCGTTCTATAAAATTCAAAATACAAAAAACTCCAACCATCTACATGAATTTCGCGGATCATCTGATTACGTTTCACTCGCCCTGCCTAGCCGAGTAACGTAGAATGACTCGCCCAACAAAATGAGCTGGAAGATCATATGTAGGGGAAGTTCTAACACCATTTTTGCTGTCCTTTCCAACGTAATGTTGTCCTCGTTGTGACAGCAACAAATGAGCCCCACTGTGTCATTGGTATCGAGTGGTACTTGACTTGTTCGAACGCAAGCTACCGATGGCCTCGAAGTGACGCATTTTCTGCTGTTTAAATTACTATATGCCACTCCCTCTTCTCATTCAGAAGAGGTAACTGAAAGAGAAAGTTGGGCTTGTTGGTGGTTCATGCTTGGGATATCAAAACAGCACAAAAATAGATACAAGGCCTGTAGAAGCTGTGACACAGTCGCGGAGCTCGCAATTAAATTTATTGCAAAGCACACGCACCTATATCAAGCAGTCAACCGAGCCACATGGTGCACCATGGCGTCAGCGCAGCAGAGCAATCAGGGTAGGAAAAGAACCTAATCATGACGAAAAGCGACACGTGTGAAAACATCCGAAAAAGAAAACAAGGAGGAACCCATCACTGGCAAAAACATCCGTAACAGTCCATAAAAATTTTAAAAATAAAAATTGCTTTAACATGGCAGCACTGAACCTTCGTATCGAGCCTCCTTTTCACCAAGGACCACAGAAAGTTTATTCACGCACCTTCCCCCCTCCCTTTCATTGTAAAATGCCTCCGTCATATCTCTAATGCATTTGTCCCGGTGACCCCTCTCCCCCCCTTCGAAAGATACCTCCACCTCTATGAAGAGAATCATGAGGAAATGCATTCATTTCTTGCGCCGACAGAGAGCCCCGTTGCGGTCAGACATTCGTCGTCACTGACTTCTGTCATCGCCTTGAGAGGGGCCCAGCCAGCGATCGGTCGAGAGTGAGAATCGAGCAGACGGGAGAGTGGGGAACCAGTATTCTCGGCTCTGTGTTGGCGTTTCACCGCGGCGTCTCCAGGACACATTTCCGGATGTTCTTGAGAGGCGCCCAGCCAGCGAACAGCGGAGAGTGAGGTGCGAGTGGACGGGAGAGTGGGGCGCAGGGAGGAGAGAGAGCGAATGGCGCAAGAAGTAGCAGCGATGCACTGCACCTACCCTCTCTTACACTTTTTAGCACCACATGCTGCGGTTGCTAGGGTCGAGGATAAGCGCGCGCGCTTGGAGCTGTTGGAATGGGAGAGGAAGTGAGAGCGGAACGATAACACTTGCCGACGCGCGGCCGCTGCCGGATTCCTGACATAGCCCGTCTAAAAATGCACTCGCCTTTATGCATTCGCCTTTAAAAAAGAAAAAAAAGTGGTGTCCTCTGCCAACGGCCGGCAGCCACTACTCCCTATGAGCTGGCAAGGGCAAACACCAGAATTCGTTAACAGGGTTAGGTGTTTCTTTCGTCTGACATTGATGCGACATTCAGTTTGTTCTACACATTACCCCCCCACCCTCCTGCATGATAATGGCACCCTATATACAACACATGATTCACATTTACCATATTGATACGGGACTTTCGTGGAAGTGGAGAAGAGGAAGAATAAGTGACTGTGTTCTGTGTCAGGCCTTCTTTCTGCAACCATTCATCATCCCACCTGCACAATAAACTTCTCCCACCGTAAAATAATTGGGGCAGTGTGCTGGGTGAACACCTTGGAGCATCAGACATGTACGGCGGAAGACACATCCCTGGAGCTTCGCCGGAGCCGCAGACTCGCAGGACTTCCGCCGCTACCAGTCGTCATTAACCCTGACGGCGAAATTCAACCAGCTGCGCCTTGATAAAGTAGAAAGTGAAATTGAGACATTGGCAAAGCTTCCGTTCTCGACAAAGGAGAGACAAATGACGAGTAGCGAGAGCCTGATAGAGAAATATGCGTGTCCTTACAATTGGGCTAATGTAGAGCACGTACAGGCCGAGGCTGTCATTGGTCCCGCGCCAGAGATGTTTATTGAGAGTATTCCTCGGGGAAAAGGTTTGTTTCAGGTACTTGAAAAGAGTTATTGCGGAGCTTGGAACATTCATCGTGCCTGAACAAGTGAATCACTGTGCGAAAAGGCGTACCAACGGCAACTCCAACTTTGAGGATAAAAAAAACGCCAGTGAGAAGTCAGGAGAGTGTACTTAAGTACTACAAAGTAGAGTGATTGTAGACAGCTCCCTGATATGAGTTATGTTGTAGTGTATCTGCCGTGAAGATAGATCCTGCATGCGGTGTCTTAGGAGGTTTAGACTATCTTAGCAAGCACATCATAGTGAGTGCGGGAGAGGACACTCAAGAAGAGAGTAGAGAGCACACTGCAATTGTGACCAGTGGCCAGGCATGTGAGCGAAGCTGTTTGGAAAGAACCAGCTCGCTCGTTCCCAGGTGTGCTATACACCGTCCACCGGTCCTGCAAGCGATCAAACAATGCCTTGCATTTCTGGCAAGGCATTGTTAGGACTGTGCGGCTGAGACAGGCAACACTGGAAGCGAGAGAGTCGACAAGTGTGAGATGCGAGCGAGAGGTACAAAAATGAGAAACAAGAAAGGGCGCGAACGGGAGTGGTGTCGCAAGGCCAGGAGTGTGACAAAAACATCAGTTTAATGAAAAGCTCAACATGTTCGAAAGCAGTAGGCAAAACGAGGTGTTTGGCTACGGGCTCGAAGACCACTCCATAGTAATAGTAACTACAAGTGCAGTGGTAGCCGCCTTGGTAGCTTAGTTGACAGAGCATATTGGACGTGTCGAAGAACGCGTCCGACGCGCTATACCAACTGGTTATCGCGGCGGCTATCCTGATGTCTACTTTATGGGGTATGTGTGTGATTTGTAAAGATGAAAGTGTCAGTAAGCGCCGCCATTAACTATGACGGTGAGTGTGGAACACTTTTATTTTTTTTTTTGCCTGTTGGCGTCCCTGACGTGATTTTATTCTGCCCTTCAAATTTCCATTACTTTTCTTCATTCATAGTCTCGTTCTGACCGACATGATGCTTTCAGGTGGTATGCCAAGGATTATAGGTCAGCTAACCAGCTCGTAACCCGCTCGTAAACGCGGCGCCACCAGGCAGAAAAAGAGTGCGGTGCTCTCGCCGTCATAGCTTCCGTTGGTGTTAACTTGCCCCCTCCTGTTTCCTACGAAGCAAACGGGTAGAAACCGCAGTGGTAACACAATTAGCAGAGCATCGGATGCGCTAATTTGAAGTTGCTGGCTTGGTCTCTGCCGAGGAAAATTTATCTTTTCATCAATTTTTTTTTGAAATTTACATTACATTTACCCCTTATAGAATTCTCTAACTTCACTTCGCGTTATTGTCTATAAGCTCTAAATAATATTGTGTCTGACCAAGAAAAATAGAACTGCAACAGTTCCAATATCTGGGGTGTTCCTAGATATCGCTCATCTACAAATTGAGAAAATTATTATCACTCATCCAAAAGAGACGTACAGGCAGACACGTTAGAGTTGTTCTCGGTGACAGTATGAATGGTATAACAAACAGAAAAAGTGCTGTAGCGCCCTCGTTCGGGCGGAGCGCAAACCGGAGAGCGCGCGATGGCGACAGAAGAAAATAAAGAAGGCGCTAGGCCGTGGCACGTGAAGCCACGGCTCACGTTCCGGGCTGGCATCGGTTATCGTTCAGGCGTGTCTTTCTTTCGCTCCTGTGGCATAAGCCTACAAGTGGTGACCCGGACGAAGACGAACTCGCCGCCTCCATTGCCGCACTCCGGAGCCCCCTGCAGGAGACTCGTTCGCCTCGTTCCGGTCGTCGAGCTCTTCCACGCACACGAGATGCTCGGAGTTCCAGCCCTCCACCCCTCTGCTGGTACCACCGGCGTTTCCGACACCGAGCCACGAAGTGTACACCCCCATGTTCGTGGCAGGGAAACGCCTGCCGGGATCACTGACGGCGGCGTGTGATCTCCCTTCTCGTCCCAGCCGCCTTTTCATGGTCACGGACCAGCTATCGGGCGCCAGGTTCCTTATAGATACGGGCGCGGAAATTAGCGTTGTGCCCCCGACTAAGGCTGATCATTCAAAGTCACAGGGGCAAGTTCTTCGTGCTGCCAACGCCTCGTCTATAGCAACGTATGCGCTCCGATCTCTCACTCTCGACTTCGGCCTTCGCTGCATTTTCCGGTGGGTTTTCGTCATCGCAGACGTGGTTCAACCGATCTTCGGCTCGGACTTTCTCTCATACTTCGATTTGGACGTCAGCGTGCGGTGGCGCCGCCTCATAGATGGTAAGACTCGTCTCTCCATCTCGGGAGTCCTGTCCGACATCGCTCCAATGGCCATCCGCATGCTGATACCTTCCTCACCGTTCGAAAAATCTTGGCGAGTTTCCCGGAGTTAACTAAGCCGTGCAACCTCACTCAGCCGCCTAAACATACGGTGACACACCACATCGTCACCCGGGGTCCACTTTCAGCCGCTCGACCACGCCGCCTGTTCGGAGACCGCGTAGCTATTGCTAAACGGGAGTTTTAACACATGCTGCAGCTCAGCATTATCCGCCCGTCGTCAAGCGCTTGGGCTTCCCCGCTGCATTTGGCGCCAAAGCGTGATCCTGGTGATTGGCGTCCTTGTGGGGACTATCGAGCGTTGAACGCCAAGACTGTCCACGACAGCTACCCTCTACCTCACATCCAGGATTTTACATCGCGCCTCGACGGCTGCACAATTTTCAGCAAAGTGAACCCTTTAAGGCGTACCACCAGATTCCTGTCGAGCCCGCCGACATACCTAAGACCGCCATCACGACGCCCTTTGGGTTGTTTGAATACGTGCGGATGCCTTTTGGACTCCGCAATTCGGCTCAAACTTTCCAGCGGTTCATTTCTGAGGTCACACGGGGTCTTCCTACTGTGTTTGCGTACCTTGACGATGTCCTCATCGCCAGCCACACACCTGAAGATCATGAGCACCATCTACGCGCTCTGTTCCAACGTCTTCAGCAGTACGGCCTCGTTGTGAACGCCTCTAAGTGCACTTTCGGCGCATCTGAGCTCGAGTTCTTGGGCCATCACATATCATCCAAAGGAATACGCCCTCTCCGGTCCCATGTTAAAGCAATTCAGGATTATCCTCAGCCTAGAACACTGCGCCAATTACGCCAATTCCTGGGGCTTGTGAATTTTTCCAGGCGCTTCATACCACACTGTGCCGAACTGCTACGACCGCTCGCCGACCTCCTTCGGTCGACCACCGGCCCGTCCTCCGCCATTCCTGGGTCGTCAGAGGCCCAGGCCGCCTTTGCTGCTGCTAAGCAAGCGGTCGCTAACGCCGTACTTCTCATTCATCCACGCAGCAACGCCCCTACTCGGTTGATGGTGGACGCATCCAGCGTGGCCGTCGGAGCCGTCTTACAGCAGTGCATTAACTCCGAGTGGAGACCTTTGTCGTTTTACTCTCGGAAGCTACTTCCTGCTGAGACCCGCTACAGCGTCTTTGGCCGGGAATTACTAGCCATCTACGCTGCAATACAGCACTTTCGGCATTTCCTGGAAGGATGCTCGTTTTACGTGCTGACTGACCATAAGCCACTGGCGTATGTTTTCCGCACTAACTCATCCAAGTACGTGCCCCGTGAACTCCGACATCTGGCTTATATATCGGAGTTCACGACTGACATCCGCCACGTGAAAGGAGCTGACAACACCGCCGCAGATGCCCTTTCTCGTATAGTCGCGGTTGACTCTCCACCGCCAACCATCGACTGGGCCTCATTCTCCTCGGCACAGCAGGATGATAGAGAGCTTGCCGCTTTTCGGGAGAACCCCCGTTCTCTCCGACTACGCCTGGTGCCTCATCCATTATCATCTGAGCGCTTGTGGTGCGATGTCTCAGCTGACCTTCCCCGCCCTTTCGTTCCCGCTTCATTACGACGCACCGTTTTCCACTCCTTACACGACATCTGTCACCCTGGCATTCGGGCTACTCAGCGTCTTCTCACCCAGCGCTATGTCTGGCCCGGAATCAACGGTGATGTGCGCGCTTGGACGCGCATGTGCCTGCCCTGCCAGATGACCAAGGTCTCCCGTCATACTAAGACGCCGCCCCAACCTTTCCTTCCACCCGGCCGTCGTTTCGACCATGTTCATCTAGACATTGTGGGCCCTCTACCAGTGTCTCAGGGGTACCGTTATATATTGGCCATGGTCGATCGCTTCACACGCTGGCCAGGGGCTGTTCGAATTCAAGATATCACAGCCGAGACAGTTGCCCGTGTTTTCATTTCTACGTGGGTATCCCGTTTTGGCTGTCCTGGCCCCGTGACAACAGACCATGGACGTCAGTTTGAGTCCTCGCTGTTTACTTGCCTTAATCGCATCCTCGGAGCCAGACATTGCCGTACCACGGCTTATCATCCCTGCGCCAACAGCATGGTGGAACGCCTTCACCGACAACTGAAGACCGCCTTGACTACCTGCCTCAATAGAGCCACCTCGGTTGATGCCTTGCCACTGGTGCTCTTAGGTTTACGAGCTGTCATCCGGGCAGACCTGCAGTGCTCAACAGCAGAGCTGGTGTACGGCACTTCTCTACGGCTTCCGGGAGACTTCTTCACGTCAACGAAGCTACCAGACCAGCCACAGCAATTCCTACAACGCCTCCTCGACTGCGTTCAGGACCTCCGGCCCACTCCACCCAGACCTTCCGAACACAAGACCATATTCGTCCATCCTGATCTGGCCACTGCAACACATGTTTTCGTGCGCCACGACGCGGTCAGACCACCTTTGACACCAGCCTACGACGGACCATTCCGCGTCCTTCACCGCACCCCCAAAACTGCCACTCTACTTCAGAACGGCCATGAAGAGACAGTCAGCTTGGACCGACTCAAGCCGGCGTACCTGGAGACCGCCCTAGAAAGCCTCTCATCTACAACTGATCTTCCGTTGGAATACCACAAACGGCATGTCACATTCCGACTTCCAGTCTACACGGGGGGCCCTGTAGCGCCCTCGTTCGGGCGGCGCGCAAACCGGAGAGCACGCGATGGCGACAGAAGAAAATAAAGAAGGCGCTAGGCCGTGGCACGTGAAGCCACGGCTCACGTTCCGGGCTGGCATCGGTTATCGTTCAGGCGTGTCTTTCTTTCGCTCCTGTGGCATAAGCCTACAGTGCTTTTCTCCTAATGGTTAGAGTATCAAGCTACCGTAGAGAGGTAGAGGCTCAATTTCACTTTTGATTGGCGATTTCTCCTGTTATTTTTTCTTGTGCGGGCATTGATCATGGCACTTGCGCTCAGCTGGCCATTTTTGAGAAAGTGTAGAAAAATGCGGGAAATCTCTGCAGGAGAGAACTTTAAACTGGGGGCGATATTTTACTTTTCGTCATTTTAATTGATATGGTAATGCAGTGCGGGTTTAAAAAAATGATTGGGGTAGCTAACATGCGCCTCGTCTTGTTTTTGAGTAGCGAGTGCCAATATTAAGACATTCTGTGTGTGGCTTTATTTGTACGAAACTTCAAACCTCGCTTACCAGTTATTCAAGCGAGTAAACTAAAACGTAATCAAGTGCATTACAACGCCTCACCTTTATTTCGACGTTAAAGTTACGTGGGCTTCATATTACAATGTTTACATTTTACGAATTTTCTTCAGATTTATTTAAAATATTACATTTGGGAAACGAAGTCAGCCTTACCTGGAAATTCCTCGTAATCGGCAGAATTATTCACCATGTGACTACCAGTTTTATTTGGTGCATTGTAACATTATATGAGAAGCTGTTCAAAAAGAGACAATAGCATTCGGTAAGTTGACAAGTTGTACTTGTATTCTAATACTTTAAATGTAAATATATTGACGAACGGTTGTCAGGCTGGTTATTATAGGAACAAAAAGATTCTCCGAGCCTAGCTTAGTACTTAGTTTTCAAGTTTAAAAACTGGGCCTACGTTCCAACAGCTGTTCCTTCTTCTTTTTCAGAGGGTGACTCACTGGCTGGCTCTGAAGCTAGCGCTTTTTATTCGCCGTTTCATACTCCCCAGTCATTCTTCTCGCCGTTGTTGACCCTATATGTGTTGTTTTATTCAAAGGTTCCGTAGCTCATATACATACACGCTCGACAAAGTGCATGTCGACAGGTTAGTGTTTCGCGATGCCGTTTATTACGCGTTTACGAATATTCATAATATTGTATTTTGATGAATGTACACACTAAAAACTAAGCTTCACTGAGGATTATTTTTATTCTAATCTGTATACTGCCTTTTATTATCACCATTCGCAAGAAGAACGTTTTTGTTACTTACAAGCTCCCATTGTATCTTGCCGTCAAGTTGTATATGAATGACCCATTTTCGAGTTTAAGAACCTTTGTAGCCATGAGGCAATCATAGTCAGTTGTAGTGTTATAGTCTCTTTTCTTCACATAAAGAGTTTCATTCACATCTGTCGCCTGTAAGCAAAAATTTTTCAAATTGAACGCAGATGTAGGACGCTAATATTTGAATATAACAGACAATTAAACAAATAAAAGCACACAGGCTCTTACTGCATTTAACTGAGACGTGAATTCAAGTGAATTGATGTGGACGAAAAAGATTACAGCATATCCACGAAGGAAATGATGATGAGGGGGGCAAAGCGTCCGTACGTTTGTCCGTCCGTGCACCCATCAGTCGGTCTGTCCATCTGTCCATCCGTCCGTCCACATTTCCGTCCATCGGTCTGTCCATCCATCCGTGCGTTCATCAGTGCGTTCGTCCATGCGTCCGTTCGTCCGTGCTTTTTTCCATCTGTGCATCCGTCCGTGCATCCGTTGATGCACCTGTACATCTGTCCACACCTCAGGATTTTACCGATGAGCACGAGCCGCTGCGACCTTCCCACCCTGGCACTCCTCATCGTGACATCGTCCATGGTCTGCCAAGCAGCACGATCCGGCAATCGCACTCGTACGGCGACAATTCAGGAAAATGAGAGATAACGGGCGTGTCGGTGGAGCCCGCGCAGCAGATAGTCGGAGAGCAGCTGCACTGCCAATGCTAGCGTACCTTCACCCAACCGCCATATTGCAGACATGTCTATGGGACACCGCCCTCTCGGAAACGAGACGAGAAATGGAATGCGTACAGCGTCTTCTAGTATATATCGTCACGCAACTGCAATTTGTATGCATCTCTATGGGGCCGCGTCATCTATTGTTTGAGAAGGGAGAAGCTAATGGGTACAGAGGATGGTTGACGACCGACGACGGATAATCGACTACCGACACCGCTCGACAACCAGCCAGTTCTCGCCAAAAGGAGCTTCGCCTTTAAAATAAGTCCATCTGTCAGCGAGATGTACATTGTTTTATTTCACTGTGCGTGCTGTAGTAATACTTCCTAAGGAAAACCCATCGGTCGGGCACAACAGTTGGCTCTCGAATAAATGTGCTGTCGACTCTGCGATCCCATTGACACCTTGTGATATGCTATTTTAGACGACCACGCTCGATTATAAATAAAGTCACTTGACTTTTTTTTTCATTGAGTAAGCACATCTCTGGTTTTGGGTCAAATGTGCCGTGTAAGATTTCTTGGCTACTATGAGCACGCTTACGCAAAACCACGTTCGATTTTTTTGGACACAGTTAAGAAAAAGATTGCAGGTTATGCATTACTTCCAAAATTTGTGTAATGGCTTTTACTTCCAGCTGTAGAAGGCCATAAAATTGATTCAGGCCAACCTCTCAGCTTTTCTGTCGTATTAAGCCTTTTTTTTACTACTTCCTGATCGTTGTCTTGCGCGGTTAAATTATTGTGTTTTACTTTCAATATAAAGGCTTCAAATCATACGTGTTCCTTTCCGTGTCATGGCAGAGCGCCGTACTAACGTCAAGTCTTGTGGGTATTGTGCAAGTGCGTCTAACTTCGCAGATCAGGTAATAAAGCAGACTCATCATCGTTTCAAATATGTGACTTTTTTTAATTTGGAGACAGGCATGCTTTTATATAAAACGGCCAATACAAGCAGGATAAGGAAGTTCATGTGGGATAACTTGTACTATTTGCACCCTGTAGTTATTAGGCGTCTTATGGGAACGATGATCCAGCTGCTGTGTCCTCCTTGCCTTGCCGGAGACGCGCGCGTGCACACGCATTGCATATGCGTGAGTACATGCGCTTTGCTGCGTCCCGGCTTTTAGTGCGCAGCAGTTCACATCAAGATACTTGATGTGGACTGTTGCGACGCCGATTCCATGACAGTGCGATGCTGATGCCATTACTTTCACCGAATGGAACAACTTATACACCGCAAAGTACAATGAACGCACCACAGCGAAAACCATCACACGTTGCTGAAACTCAAATTTGCAGTGCAATCAATGCGGCAGTATAAATTACGGTGCTTCCGTGAAGAGTGGCCACGTTTTGTGTTTTGAAGTGTATATGGCGCACTGAATTTTAAGAATCGAGCAAGATGCGGCGCGGCGTAGCCGATTTCAATAGCTACTCCACTGGCTGAGCAAGTGTCACCCTAAGCCGCCTTTATCGCTGAACATCCACATAATCTACTAAAGCTAAAAGAGGCGCAGCTAACAACGGCAAACAGCTACAAAAATTTGTATTGGTTTTTTGAAACATGCGACAACACTGGTGTGACCAAAAAAAAGTTTTATCTGCAGTGAAAGCGCCAAGTTCGATTTCATTTATATGGGACACTGCATTTTTCACAGAATGTTGTGTGCCAGAGAATAACGTGTTTCGAATTCGCAATCGCAGAGGGTGAGGTATGTGGTGACTTCAAGCAAGCACTCACACCTTTCTCCTCGTCGATCGTGATTCCTTGTGAGATAATTGTGAGCTTCTTGCGTTTGCAGCAGCTGCTTGCGTGGCTATTCAGGCCCATTCAGACGTGGCAATGAAAATCGGGGCAGCTTCACACTGGTGTTATTAAGCTTGAAGGAACAGTGAAGCTAAGTGGCCTCCCTTAGCTGCCGGTGAAGCATACCCTACAGATAACCACTTAGGCTTAAATATATTGTACAGAGCAGGAATTAAACTTGAGATATCCAAACTTTAGGCCGGTAAAAGCCAAGTTCCCGTTTATTTTTTATATTTATTTTTTAAAGACGATAGTTTTTCTTAAAGACCTTCGATGAGAAAATTTTGATCTGTCTGTCTGTCTGTCTGTCTGTCTGCTTGCTTGTCCGCACTTAACGGTACCCTAAACGGCACCAAAGTGACCAAACGATACTCCAAACTGCCGACTCCATCCGCAGCGTCCACCAATATTGCTCAAGGTTCAGTGTTCATACTTGTGCGGTTGTCAATTAAAAAGCAATTATTGCGCATATCTGAGGCACCATAACAACACGACAATATTATGAATGTGTATTTTTTTACTATAGAAGGCATACGTCAGTAATTCTAAGGACCGTAGCGTTTATCACGCTGTGCTGACAAGCAACGTTTGCACGAAAAGGAAAGTGTTTCCAAGGCTTTGATAAGACGACACGGTGATGGCACTTATCGTCGCCTTGCGTTCTATACCTGATTATCACCTCAGAGACGGGCGCGCACGCTGTGCTCGTCGTTTTCTAGGATAACTGCCAGATAGCGCTCATGTCTCACGTGTGACGTGACTTGGTGCGCTCGTTTGCTCCGCTGCACGCTCGAGGCACTCCATTACTGCGCCTCCAGAATACCATTCACCGATTTTCTTGCGCAGAACATCTAATAAACATTTTGTTCACTCTCTCCAAACGCAAAATTATCTTCTTTAGACGACATTTGCAGTGTAACATGCAGATACGGGGCCAATTTTTTTTCTCCTTTTCGCTATATATTTTTTTTTCAGTCTGTCTAGCTATGTCTTTATTGCCTCTCCTGCTTTCTGTTTCTTTCTTTCTCTCTTTTTTCTATTCTTTTTTTCTCTGTCTTTTCTCATTCTCTCACCCACACCAACTCAATCATATTGTAGCGATGCTGAGGCAGACAGGTTAAAAAAACAAGCCTATTTATTAGGGCGAACTTGTGCCCACGATTTTAAAGACTATGGTCGTCAAGTCCGAGTAGCCTAGTGGCACAGATCCAGCTATCTTCCTCTTCCTCGTTGCTGGAGCGCACGAACTCGTGGCGCATGCCAGCCGGGTCTTTCTTGTGCTCTTGCCGCGATGATTGCGGCGGGCTACTTGAACGTGGCGAACCTGTCGTAGCAATATGGTTCTCAGAGATGCTTGTTGTGCTAGCACGGCTGGATAGCCGAGTGATTGGCCGCTTGCATTCGGAAAGTGGGTACACGGGTTCAAAGCCAGTCTCGCCGAGAAATTCTTTTTCATTTTCTTCATTTCTTGTGCTCCTCTTCCGTACTTCTCTCCTCCTGTCCTCCTCTTTTCCTTCTTCAAACATGTAGCTAGGTAACATAAGCTCACGTCATCGCACAGCGAGGTCTCTCTGCGCATATTGAAGGGCCTCACTGCCAGCTTAATCACCAGCTTCGTTGATAAAATCTGCGAATCAGGCGCGGAGGCGCAGTACACCTGGCACAAATTACGGAAGCCCTAGACGCAAGTACGCAGTGCCTCGAGGTTCATGCGAGGCGCTGTAGGATAGAATTTCCGCTGCCCCTGTAGCCGCATGCCGTTCCTCCGCAGCTCTCACGACTCGGATAGCGATGTCAGGCACCCTTTCTGTGTAGCCGCTGTGTTCAGAAAACTGTGTTGAGCTCAACTAGATTACCATTGGCACAATCAGAAGTTTAAGTTTTTTTTTTCAGATTACCCTTGGTGTACGTTCCCAGTGAAACGTTCTTTTATAGAGAGCGTAAATAATTGACGAAATTGAAAAGCTGAACCATTTTATTATACCAACAATTTTGTTAAATTGAAATTCAACAT
This sequence comes from Rhipicephalus annulatus, assembly GCA_013436015.1. Classification (NCBI taxonomy): domain Eukaryota; kingdom Metazoa; phylum Arthropoda; class Arachnida; order Ixodida; family Ixodidae; genus Rhipicephalus; species Rhipicephalus annulatus. The sequence goes on from WOVY01004112.1 coordinate 179,638, forward strand.
ATTAGGTTTTAACTGCTTTAAAAACGGACACTATTGAAGTTCATCTGCCGCTACATTTCTTCTAAAAAGAAGTATCCAAAATTACAGCAATGTCGAGAACAAAGTTAGACGGTATGGTTTCATTTTGTATTGCAACACCAGTCTTAAATTTCAAGTTACAATACATTAAATAAAATTGAGTACTTGGGGAGTGCTTCTGATAGACAATTATAATCGTTCACTGACTTACTCGCATTTAGTTTCTTAAAAACCGGGCGTTGGCCTATTTCCTGTCGAAAAATGCTATGTCACACTGACTACGCGCGCCGTTCTTGGCCGTGATTTACAGCAATCGTGGTAATAACGCAAGGAAAATGTTAGAGCTAGATGACGAATAATGTGGTGTAGCAGAAACACTCGCCAAATACTCGACTTTTTTTAGAGTGTAGAATATTTACAACACTATGCAATTAGAAATTTATTTTGTTCCTAATTGGTCTGTCGAAATTTGTATTACTTCACACTGTGGTGTTATAGTGGTTTTTTGGTAGCGCTTGAGGCCCATTGTCCTTAATTATGGTGCACGTTTCTTAGCCTGACGAGGTATATGCTTCCCGTGTCCAGCACTAAGACGTCCTTCAAAATTGTTTCATGTTTTTTTTTTAACGTGTGAACTCATGAATTTTTCCAGAAAGATCTGCTGGCCAGATATCTACTCTTCATATGCCACTATGATGGCCCGTGAGTCTGAGTTACAAGGTGGCAAAGAAATCAGCAGTGGCTTACGTCAGCTATGCTAGGATATACGCAGCGTGAGCTACGGATGCATGGACGAATGGATTAGTGCATAGACAGACACACAGACGAATGGACGGATGCACCAGCGAGCATGCTCTGCGAGTCGAGTGCCAGCCCACTGCTTTCCCACCACACTGCTAGCTCACTGCACATAACTCCAGGAGCTTCCAGGCCTTGTGCAACACGCCACCTGGGCAGTGTGGGCCGTCAGTGCTCCTTGTGCATGCGCAGCATGGCTCTCAATAAGCCATGCTAACCTGCTCAACCTCAGCAACTGCAGCTTACGCTACAATATTACTTCGCTTACCTACCCCAGAGCTGTTTTTCTTTATGTAGTATGTGCCGTGTGTGCGCTATGTTTTTTGCGCTAAGTAATTTTCGTCAGTACGCACCAACTAAGCCGTTTAGAAGTCATATTAAGTGCATGTAACTTGCTTGAAAGAGCTTTGGACGTCTACGTTCAAACTCAGACGGAGACGTCTACTAAGGCAAAGACTGCACATTTATGACTTCAAATTCACTTAAAACTAGCACTTTTTATTTGGCAGGCGGTAATATAAAATCAGCATAAAGTCGTGCAATGTTCTTCCACAGCAATTAAGATTGTAGCAATGCGCACTATTCGTTGTGAAACCAGCATGTTAGGAAATAATGCATGCATCCCCGAAATGAAGCCATTTAGACGTACATATGGAGGCTACTTACGCATGAAATATTTTGTTTGCTGAAGTAGTTCGGGTTTTCTGCATACGCGTTTGGATCTTTTTTACGCTTTTCTGCGAGGCTGCTGCTTGCTGCGAACGCAATGCATAGGACTACCGAAAAAAAATACATTTTGATCGCTGATGCTTGGAGGTGCTTGCGAAGGATGCATTATGGTAAACGACAACCCTTTATATACACAAGAGCAAACCCAAATACGTCGTATATTATGACGTGCGGCCGGAAGGTAAACAGGAAATACAAATTACTTCTGGAACAAAACAATCGTGATTGTGTATCCAGTTGCTATAGGGCAAGCTGTATTGACCTATATGTGATGCTTCAAATTATGTCCATGAACACATGCGTAGTAGCATTTTCTCTTTGGCACTGCTGGCTTATTTGATATGCTTTGCGCTTCCTTCTAAAAAGACAGGCGTTAGCGTAAATGAATAGTGGTAGAAACTTACTTCGTTAAATGCTAACTGCATTATCCCTATATCATGATGGTGTCGTGACGTTGACGAAGGCAGCAGTTGATCGGCGTGTCCATGGTGGAATTCTTTAACGTGGCTTTTTGGGCGATTTGGTTCGTAGTGAAAGGAAAAAAGAACTAGCGAAAAACCACATGAAGACAGCGAAAGAGAACAACAACGTAGGACCAGCCCTTGTTCCGTGTTGTTGTTTTTTGCTGTCTTCTTGTGGTTTTTCATTGGTTCTTTATTCCGATTACTGTGAAACTTTTTATTTGGTTGAACTTGTAGCCGGGAAATCGAAACTGTGAATTACAGCAAGCAATGCAGACTGTACACTGACATCGACGGGGAAAGCGTCGACTGCCAATAATCATATCAGCGGCAAGCTGCATGGTTTCGGAACATGGTCTTGACGGTGACGAAGAAACTGGTGACTTTCATAATCGTAGCTTCAAAAAAAGTCGCAGCTTCGTCGCAAAGGCGAAGCAATGAGCGTGATAGCCACAAATTTCAAGGTCACGCGAACAATAGCAAAACGTACCCCGCATTTCTCACGCACAAATGACGTACAAAATCTACTCACGGGTACAGATGAACGCAAATAATCGTCTGAGTGTTTACTTCGCTGTCTCTGAAAAACACGCCCTTTTCGCAAACAAAGACTGTAGTGAGTGCAGTGACCTTTGTGCGTCTGGTAACTACAACAGAATTGTACCGGTGAAAGCCCAAGGCGTACTCTCCCCAGCGAGATAAGCGCGTGCACGCGTGAGCTGATACCCCACCCCCTCTCTGTGGGGCAAAGTACGGGTGGAAGATGAGAGGGCCCACCACAGCGTCGTGACAATCTGGTAACTAGGGCTCATTGCACCATCTCGCTGTAATGCTAAAAACACGATAGTTCTGCCGAGATGGTCATCACCAGCGGTAAGTGCTGGATATAAATAGCTTGTCGTTTCAACGTTGAAGGAAATGCTCCTTCGTGGCTCAGTGTTCGACACCTCACACTCACAAGCAGGAGGTCGGACGTTCAAATCCGCGCACCGGAGTCTTTTAGGGGCAAAGCTCTTTAAGCCGTAGGTCTGTATCTGCATCTCTCTCTTGGTACGTGAGCACCTAGTTTTATGACATAATAATTACTCGACAGGTGCGAACGAACGGACAGAGGGACAGGTGGGGGCTTCATGGTTTACCGATAAACCACTCAGAAGCTTCGCCCCACTCATCATCATTCATTCCGCGGATATGCTGTAACGTTCTCTGGATTATTTTTTTCTTTCTTGCGTTTTCATATACATAGATACGTATACATATGTCCTGAATGACAGCGAAGCCGACACCAGCAGCAAAATCTAGCTAGCTATGAATGTCCATATTATTGCTGTCGCAATAAAACAAACAACCTTCGCTAAGCTACCGTCGAAGAAGGCGATTCAGTTGTGGGTGCCGCTAGTGTCCCTAGCGTGACCTACCAAACGGGAGTCAGCTTCCTAATAGGATCTGACATGCTGTGGGAAGTGATGCCCACGAACATATAAGTTTGATATAATGCTTATAACAGGGTGCTAATAGCCATTCACACAAAAGTGGGATGGACCATTCATCAAGGATCAATCATGCATCAATGGAAAAGAGAACCAGTTATGAGCAGCCATGTCTGAATTATACGAACAGACGTCTACGAGAAGTGGGACCTTTCTTACCTGTCACAATAAGTTAAGGGGTTCGATATCACTGGTATTAACCTCGTGTGCCGCTGGTGGCGGAGCTGTGAAAGACGCCTCAGTAACGCAGAAGGGGAGAGGGGGGATTCAACCTTTGACGTCTGATACGCTCTTGCTATAACAGCAGAATTTTCGTTATTGTTGTCTCACTTTAGACGCACGAGTAGTAGGTAGTTTTTTTTTTCGTATTACTTGTTCAGATGGCTGCCAGTATTGGAGGACGTTCAGAACCGTTAACGGTTAGCATATCTTCTGTATATCCACTGCTGTCGTGGACAGGATATCACCGACTTGGTAGCGTAACTCACTGGACGGGAATACATTCAAACAGTAGCTTACGTGGAAGCACAAACGTCCCACCAAGCAGAATAATGAGAGTCTTGGTATCCTTGAAAGCAAACCGCGATTAAGTTAACAGCTTATTCACAAAAGTTAGCGTTGATTAAACCAACGAATTCAACGGTATTTTACACCTGGCTTAAAATTGTTGTCATGAGGGAATGTTTACCCAAAACGCTTAACGACAAAATAAATTTGATATGTTCTCTGACCAGGGTTACTGTAGGCAGCTAATCTAGATTGTAAAAGGTGATTGGTCATTAAAACTTGATAAATGTACTATATTGTCTCCAAATGAAACGTCAGTAGTAGGGGGCATGGCACAGTTTACTCCTCCGATTTGCCGCTCATGAGCCACATTCAAACTTTCCATCGGGCAGTGCCGCGTAATCAGGTGTGTGAGCCTACAAATGGCACTGACAGGATGGCGCTCGCTCCACTGTTCCTGATGCTTGAGCAATGCGCTGAGCTGTTTGTCTTTCATTTTACACCTACATTACAGCCGGGTAAATAAATAGGGGATAGAAATAGAATAAGACTGAGTGAAAGGCAAGGAGGTTAATTAGAAGAACATATTAGGTTTGCTACCCTTCACTGGAAAAAGGGAAATTAGCATAAAAAGGTAAGGGGAAAAGAGAGAAAAGGATGGTTAAAGAAAAGAAAATAGAAAACGCGAACACAATCACGAGAGTGTCACAGGCGTTTCGCGAGTCCGGTTGACCACAGAAACTTCAGCAGCACCCTCGTCGCTATTTGGCTGGAACGTCGAACGTTTCGGCACTCCTAAATTGACTGCTCCGAAAGCGGTCGTTCGTCGAGCCGTGCTAACGTTGCTGAAAGCTTCTGTCTGTGGGAGCTATAATGAGGACTGTCACAAAGGACATGGGCAACGGTTTCCTCACCGCCACAGTGATCCCACCTAACGCTGTCAGTAATCCCGATCCGGTAAGCAAAACTGTTAGTGAATGACACTCTACGTCACAAGCGGCAGAGGACGGAAGTTTCTAATCTGTAGTCTGGATGGAAATTAAAGTTGAAGTGACGGATCTTAACGGCGTAGGTGGGTATGCAGATGACAGGTCATGTTCCACATTGAGTGTGTTATATCATATGCAAAAGAGTTTTGAATGCTACATCGGTTTTCTATGTTGGAATGCATTGTTGTACGCCACTTTCATGAGCATTCTGGCAGTATTGTATGCATGTTTGTTGCTGTCAATGCCTCAGTGGCCCGTAAGCCACTGAAAAAAGATGTCATTCTATTAGCCTTCCCATTTTTAATGAGTTCTTCTTATTTCCAATACTAGTTCACCTTGTACACCACGACGCAAAGCTGACGACAGACACTGCAAGGCGGACTCGGAGTCGGTGATTATGCCCCAGTTTTCTGATGACTCCAGTTGAATCCTTCTGATGACTCCAGTTGAATCCATTGAAGCGCACTGCGGAATGCCGCCTGCTCCACAGCAGTCAATGAAGTCCTCTGAGACATTCTGAATTTATATGTTTCACCTTTTGCTGTGAAGTTTGCAGCTCCTGCAGATCTCTCGGCAGTTGTCAATCCATCCGTGTACAGTTTAGTGGGGTCTGCGTATAACTCATTTAGCATCAGCAGGAACAGCTGCTTTCAAGCTGGCGAACAGAGCTCCTGCTTCTTACGAATCTCTGGCGTTGTCAAAAGATGTTTGGGTTGATCCTGAGACCAAGGTGGTATCATGATTTTTTCAGCAGGCATGTAGTCTGCTGGAAGGCACTCTCGATAAACCAAAATCACCTATAGCAAAAGAAGTCACTGGGCCGGTCTTCTGGAAGAGAGGCGAGGTGGTGGGCAGGGGTGTGAGCACGGTGTCTAATGTATGCTCTAAGTATTTCCAAGGTTATGTGAGTGTAGGCGGGATGGGCCTATGCAATGGCAATTATATCCGCTGTTGGCGTGCAGCGTCACGACCCGAGACAAACTGAGTGCATGGCCCTGAGCACTTCCTGTTGCATGTGTGTTGCTTTTGCAGGCGTTAGTACCGGTACACTGCACCGCAGGTGCCCTAGAAATATAGTCTGGTAAATATACCTCAGCCAGTAACTTGCCGTCACCAGTAAAAATCTAATTATGAAATTTTAGGAATTGTGCTGCTGACAGCGACAATTATTGTCTAACTTTCTGTCCCCCTGGCCGCTTAACGTATTCGCACAAGTGCACAAGTGCTTCACGACGTGAGGGAGGCAAGGCGCCTACACAAAAAAAAAAATCAGTGGCGAATCAATTCACTTCAGTCCTTTCGGTGGAAATCTCTGCGCGAATCGTTGGATCCACACAAGCTTTTGACGCAGACATGGAGGATTGTTCTTAGCCTACGAACATTGCCACATCAACATCGCCCCTTCAAGTGTCTGTCTCTCCACCATGGCCGCGCCGAAATTGAAGTAGCAGAAGATTTCTGCAAGAAAGTTGCCGGTCATGCGTCCGCGTGCACCACGCGTCACCTAGAAAACGCTCCAGTCTCCAGAGATTTACGAATGGACACCTTTTTTCTCTCTAGAGGAACTCCAAGCGGTCTTGACGGCATGCAAACGATCTTCATTGCCTGGTCCGGATGGGATCACGTACATGGCTTTTTGCAACCTCGGTGAAGCAGCTCGACGGGCCCTTCTATCCGTGTACATAAGGTAAATCTCCTCTGGATTAGACCTCTTATCGCCCCATCAAGTTTACCAGCTGTTTCGGGAAAGTGATGGAGAGAATAATTTTGATTTGCCTAGAGTGGTAACTGGAGCACCACGAGGTATACCTTGATGCTATGACGGGCTTTCGGCGTGGGTGGTCCGCAATTGATAACGTTATAGACCGGATCTCATCTGTTCAGCATCAAAAAATACTGAAACGTTTATCAGCGGCGTTGTTTTTGGACGTGAAAGGTGCATACGATAACGTATCACATGAAGCCATTTCGGATGTCATGAAAAATGTTGGATTTGGGGGTCTGGTTTACCAATGAATCGACAGCTATTTGAAAGGCAGAACTTCCTTTGTACAGGTAGAGAATGGCACAACAACGCATCATTGCATCCGTCATGGTGTGCCTCAAGGTGGTGTTCTTAGCCCCACACTTTTCAATCTAGTGCTCCTTGGCCTAGTTGACGCACTTCCAGAATCTGTCCATATATCAATACATGCAAATGACATCTGCATCTGGGCGTCAGGCGTAACACGCCTTCATTTGCGTGTTCGGCTTCAGAGAGTGGCGACACTAGCGACAAAGTACCTGGAAGAACGGGGACTAGATGTTGTCTTCAAAGAAGTGCTCGCTCATAGCATTCACGCATAAGTTGATGAGCCCATATGTTATTAAAATCAACGGACACACGATCAACTACGTGAAGACCCACCGATTCCTCGGAGTCATAGTTGATCGTGACCTGTCCTGGAGCCCTCACAATTCCCACATCAAAACTAAACTCATCATGATCAACCACGTGCTGAGGTTTTTTGCTGGAAAAACGTGGGGTGCATCGGTACGAGCAATGCTTCAACTCTACACTTTTCTGTTCCTCGGTTATATGCGATACAGCTTACCCGTGCTTTGCGGGATCCGAAGAACACACTTGCGCGTCCTCCAGTCGATCCAAGCCCAAGCACTAAGAATATGCCTTGGTCTCTCGAGATGCGCGTATACAGCAGCGACAGTCATCATTGTGCGTGATTATCCAGTCAACGCATACACCCGCGTAGACGCTTTGAGAATGCACATAAGACATTTCGCTCGGCTTCCGTCTCATCACCTCGCCTCACTTCGAACTTCTAGGCCCCATTCAGCGTTCAGCGCAACTGCAGCTCAGCATGGCGCAGTGCTTCCATTGCACTTCACACATGCAGCACGGCCACTGATACCATTGTGGTGCCTACACCCACTCAAAACCCTTCTTACAATTCCTGGCATCCAAAATAAGAAAAATTCGTCGCATCTAGCCCTGAAACAGGCCACAATACTCTTTCTGCAAGAGAAGCACAACGAACGCCTTCACATTTACACGGATGGCTCGATGTCTTCAGTAAGCTCTGCAGGGGCGGTGGTTATTCCCGCGAGGCACATCACAATGAAATTCATGACATCGTATTTGACGTCGTTGACAGCTGCAGAACTCACCGCCATACGTGCAGCTCTGGAGTTTATAGTTGAAGAACCTTCGGGAACTTGGTCTATCTTCTGGGACTCGAAGGCAGCTTTTCAATGTCTTACGTCGCCCTTTCGCCAGGGATATATTGAACAGTTAGTAGCTGAAATAAGGCTTCTTAATCACCAAGCAATCGAGAAATAGCACAGCATAGTGTATCAGTGGATACCAGGTCATTGCGGTATATATGGCAATGACCGCGCAGATGAGGCCACTAGATCTGCACACGACGGTACCCAATACACAGCCATCCCATTCTCAGGAACCGACGCAGATACAAGACTTCGTTCGCTTGCGCGTGACCTCACACTGGTACAGTGGAACTGAACAGACTTCACAAACGCGCGCCTGCATAACTTGCATCCCGATCTGCAGCTTCGTCTTCCCCCAAGGATATCTCAAGCTGAGGAGACTCTTCTATGCCGCCTGTGGCTTGGAGTGGCCTTCACGAACGCATACTCTTATCTCATTGGAATGGCCAGCTCTTCTACATGGACTTACTGCAGCTGCGAAGAAATCATCGCGCACCTTCTGTGTGAGTGCACCCATTTTAACGCGCAAAGGCAAGAACTCACTGCAGCTCTGGATAGACAGGACGATCGGCCTTTGTCGGGACAAATGATTCAGGGTCATTGGCAGAGCACATCCTCAGCCCAGAAGGCTTTGAAAGCTTTGCTGCACTTTTTGCGAACAACTCACCTCAGAGACAGATTTTAGTGTCTTATACTCTTTGATGTTGCCTTTCCTCTGTCACAATTTTTTGTAATTTCTCTCTCTCTCCGCAACATTTCTTTTTAACATCTTTTATTCCCCTCACCCCTTTCCCTAGTACAGGGTAGCCAGCTGGTTTAAGAGCTGGCTGTCCTCCCTGTCTTCCCGCTTAAAGTTTCTTCCCCCTTCTTCTTCTTGCACAAGAGGTTCTCACGTGCCTTCGAGCACCTAATTTAAAAAAAAACATAAAGCTTATTTTCGAACACCGGATATGCACCATCTGCTTGATAACACCCCCTGCAGCCTGTGATGCGCCGATCAACCTGGTATCCTGCATTCTGCTTCCACGCCATACCTGCGAACCTTTTCATCTCATTGGCCCACCTAACTTTCTGTCTCCCCCTCGTGCGCTTGCCTTCTCAGGGAACAGAGTCAGTCACCCTTAATGACCAGCGGTAATCCTTCCTACATGCTACTTACGTGCCAAGCCCATGTCCATTTCTTTTTTTTTCTTTATTTCAACTATGATATCCCTAAGTACGGTTTGTTCCCTGACCCACTTTGCTTTCTTCTTCCCCTATTTAGGGGTGGTTGTGTATTTATTCTTGTACGATCAGACTTGCCTAGTGTTCGAGTGGTTTGTGCTTTGAAATGTGAATCTGTATTTTGCAAGTTGCGGGCTGATAACGGTCAATCTTTTCTCATTGGTTCTTATTATCGACCACCTGGTGCCTCTTCTCAGCAGTTTGCTTCATTGACTACTTTTCTTGAGACAGTGCAGTGTGATCACATTATACTGGGAGGAGATTATAACCTTCCCGCGGTTTGGACTGGGCGTCGGGTAGTTGTCTCGCAAGTGGTACAACAGGTGGTTAATACAAGGCCTTCTTTGAATTTATGCACGAAAGCAGTCGGTACCAGTTGGTAAGAGATCCTTCGCGTAATGATGATAATGGTAGCGTGCTTGAGTTGTTGCTTTGTGATGCGCCGAAAATCATTTCAGATATACGTGCTTTGCCCGGCATAAGTGATTTAAGGTTATTGTAGCGGACTCTACACTTCGAAATGTGTGTGTATCAAAAAAAGCCCCTAGAGCAGTGTATGCATATAACAGGGCTAACTACGCTGCACTAAATCTAGCTCTTGAATCTTACTTCCCTACTTTTGACACATTGGCAGATGAGTTAAACGGGGAAGTGTTATGGGTTATACTTAAATAGAAGCTTTTTGAACTGGGTGCTAAATTTGTTCCCGTTCGAACTACTCTCTTCCAAAAGTTCAAAAGATAAACCATGGTTTAACAGGCAACTCAGTTCTTTATTAAAAAAAATCAGAAGAATCTATTGGCTTAGCAAGACTCAGATATCTGATAGTCGCTACATACAGTTAGCAGAGTTAAAACGTAGTTTTAGACAGCTTGCTGGATCAGCCAAACAAACATACTTCACTCACTTAAGCCAGAGGCTCGTAGACGATCCGAAGGAATTATGGAAATACGTTGAAAGAAAGGGTAGGAGGACACTTCTGTTCCACCAATGCACTGGTCCGACCGAATTATTAATGATGATCCGTGTAAGGTCGGAATTTTTGTCAATTACCTTTCATCGGTATTTAAGCCTGAGTTTTCAGATGCTAGTGCAGTTACAATTAATGATTTTTCTGTCCAAGTCGACAGAATATCTGAGATTGTGTTTATTGCGACGGGAGTCAAGAGATTATTTCAAGGCTTGAAACACACGTAAGAGAGTGGTAGGGATGATATTCCGGCATCATTTCTTATTAACTGTTCGGGCACTCTGTTTATATTTTTGTCGTTTATTTCAAAATTCCTTAAAGGACGGCATTGTTCCTGAGGACTGGAAGTTGGCCCGCGTGGTACCAATCCATAAAAGTGGACAGAGGGACAGAGTTGAGAATTATAGGCTAGTGTCGTTAACTAGTATTGTATGCAAAGTCATGGAACATGTGATTTATAGCAGTATCATGTCTCACCTTGTTGCCAATAGCCTTCTTCATCCTAGTCAGTATGGGTTCCGGAAGGGCTTTTCTTGTACAACGCAATCGGCAGAATCTACTCATGACCTTGCCTCAGCTCTCGACAAGCAGCAAAGTGTTGACTGTATATTTTTGGATTTCAGAAAAGCTTTTGACGTCGTTACTCATAGTCTCTTGATCGCTAAACTTCAATCTTACAAATTGGATGATAGGGTTATTGCTTGGATAGCTGAATATTTTCGCTCAAGGCAGATGTCTGTGTCTCTAAACGGTTGTTCCTCTACATACGTTCCTGTGACCTCTGGTGTACCACAGGGATCAGCCTTAGGTCCGCTTTTATTTTTGTTGTTCGTAAATGACATCGCTTTGGGTATCACATCATCATTTAGTATGTTTGCAGATGGCTGTATATTATATTGGGCCATCATTAGCAACCTTGACTAAGAAGCACTGCAAAACTATTTAGATTTATTTGCTGCATGTTGGGAAAAATGGAAAATGTCATTGAATGTGAAAAAAAAGCATCCACGTCACCTTTACCAAGAAACTCTCGCACTGCAGAAATTATTACACGATTAATAACGTTGATCTTCACATAATATAAATATCTAGGCGTATTTTTCACTGCTGATATGAGACAGAATAAACATGTCACTTACGTTAGGAACAAGTTGGTAGGAACCTTAGGTTTTCTGAAACGTAACTTCAGTAGTTTACCACAAGAACTTTATGTACGCGATCATCACTTAAGAATACGCGAGATTCCTTTTGGGGGTGACGCTTTTCGCTACTCTTTCTTTGTCCGCACTATAAGAGAATGACACACTCTGCCACCAAAAATAGTCTCTTTCATTCAAGTGATGAGTTTTTTCCATGCTTTATGATTGTTTTTTTATGTGTTTTATCATATGTACTGTACCCTCCCTGCTGTAATGCCTTATGGCGAAGCAGGTACTTAATAAATAAACAAATAAATAAATAAATAAATAAATAAATAAATAAATAAATAAATAAATAAATATCACTTTTTTTCCATCGCTCGCTCATTCATCTACAATTCAAGATGAACCTTCTTTGCAAGCCTCCAGGTTTCTGCTCTGTAGATAAATACCAGCAACATGCAGCTGTTATATACTTTCTACTTGGGGGTAAGTGGTAGATTACCATTCATTATTTAAGAATGAGTGCCAAATCTGATCGACCCCATTCTTACTCTTCTAGTATTGCACTCTCATTGTACGGCTCCACGGTTACTACCTGTCCTAAGTAGGTATATTCCTCTACAACTTCCAACGTCTCTCCAACTATCGCAAAGCGCTGTTTTCTGTCGAGACTGTTGCACATTGCATTACTTTTATGCATTATATTTTCAAACCTAATATTCTGCTTTTCGGGTCCATTTCAGTAACCATAAGCTGTTTTCATACCCTGACTTCCTCATTAAGGCAATGTCATCAGAAAATCACAGGTTACTGAGATACTCTTCATTCACTCTTATCCCTAACTCTTCCCAATCTAGGGCTCTTGATACCTCCCGTAAACACGCAGTGACTAGCATTGGAGAGATCGTGCCTCGCTGCCTTACAGCATTCTTTAATGGGATTCTGTCGCTTTCTTTATAGAGAACTATTATTGTGTTTGTGGATCCACTGTATAGATTTCTCCCAGTATGATTTTGTGGGGTTTTTCGATGCCCTGATTCTATAGTGCCTGCATCACCACTGATACATCGACTGAGTCAAACGCTTCCTTGTAATATAATGAAGGTTTTTATAGGGGCTGGTTGTGTTCTGCGCATTTTTATATCACCTGATTTATAGTATGAATATGGTCGATTTCGGAGTAGACTAAACGAAATTCTACTTGGTCCTTTGGTTGATTGAATTATAATGTCACCCGAATTGTATTAGCTGCTATTTTTGTCAATTGTTTATAGAGGACGAACAGTAAGCCCCGCTGTGGTGGTCTAGTGGCTAGGTGCTCAGATGCAGACCCGCAGGTCACGATATCGATTCCCGGCTTTGGCGGCTGCATTTTTGATAGAGAAGAAAATGCTGTAAGCCCATGTGCTCAGGTTTGGGTGCCCGTTAAAGAACCCCAGGTGGTCGAAATTTCCGGAGCCTTCCACTGTGGCGTCTCTCATCATCATATGGTGGCTTTGGGACGTTAAACCCCACATATCAATCAATCAGAACGAACAGTAAGCTGATAAACCTGTAATTTTTAAAGTCCTTGAAGTTTTCTTTCTTACGGATTAAGATGATGTTGGCGTCCGTCCAAGATTCTGGTACCATTCCTGTCAAAAAATACTTCATATATAACGTGCTCAGAAAGTCTAACACAATTTCTCCGCCATATTTCAGCAGGTGCCCTGTTACCCTATCCTCGCCAGAAGCTTTGCCTCTTTGCATTCCTTCTAGGGCTTTCTTTACTTCCCCTGTCGTTACTGGCTGGATGTTGAATTCTTCTCGGAAATTATTTCTTCTTACGATATCATGTTAGTTGTTTCGGCTTCTTTACAGCTCTCTCTAGACTCCTCAGCCACCTCGACTATCCTATCCTTATTAATTATGACGTTGCCTGTCTTGCCTCTTAATGCAAAAATTCAATTTTCGCCTATGCAGAAGTTTGCCTTCCCAGCTTTTAGGCTTTTGTGGCTTTTTACAGCCTGCTTAGTTCGCTCCATGTTACACGTTGTGATGTCGGCTACATAACGCCTATTGATTAAGTTAGAAAGCTCCACTAACTCTATTTTGCCGGTTGTATTTGAGACTTCCATGTTTTGTTATCTCTTAATGGAAGTTTTCGTCTCTTGCAATAGATTGTCAGTGTCCTGTCTAGTGACTGGACCTTTGGCTTCCACTGCACCTTCTTTGATGATACTAATAAGATTATTGTTCATAGTGTCAACTCTAACGTCGGTTACCTCATTTACATCTGCGATTTCATTCTGAAGTGAAATTCTTGATACCCGTACTTTCTCTCTCACCACTATCTCATTAATTGGCTTCTTGCGTACCAGTTTATGCATTTCCTTTTTTAAATATAGGTGAACACGAGCTCCTACCATTCTATGGTCGCTGCATCCGATCTTGCTAGGAGGATCTCGTAAGAAGCTTTAATAGTCCTGAGGAATTTGACATCCTACCAGGAACAACAGAGGAAATAAGGAAAGCTCTCTCCAAGAAGTAAAGGAGGAAGAGAGGTGTCAAAGTTGCTCCTTTAGAGGAGTAACTAGCCTGCCACACCCATTTTGCCTTTTTGGGAGTAACTGCGAAGGAGTAACCGAGCTTTCACGGTTACTCCTCGAAGGAGCAACAATTATTTTGCCCAAAAGACACATCAGATTTTGGTTGACCTAACCAGACTTTTAATGTACGTGCAGGTGTTTTATTAGATGTAAATCAATGTGCAAGCATCACATTAACAAATAAATTGCGGAAAGTTTTGTCTTTCGGAGGAGCAAACAGCTCTTTTCGGGCTAACTGCGCAGTTGCTCCCAAAAACGTTCTAGAGTGCTAAAATAAATGCAAAAAGGCAAAGCCGCTAGAGAGGATAAAGTAACAACGGACTTGCTAGATTATGGCAGAGAAATTGTGTTAAAAATTGGCCACCTTATATACGAAGTGTCTCATGACAGGAATGGCCCCAGAATCTTGAGGCATGCATCGAAATTTGAATCAGGCTAGCAGTTCAGAAGATGTTGCAAGCGTACTATATTCTTAGTTTTAATGCGTGTGTTCGTGTGTTTCCGTGTATTGCAAAACAGAAAAATTTCGGCAGGTATTAAGTACCCAAACCGCTACCTTCGCAAGGGGTCTCGCAAAGCCTCTTTTGCGGCAACACTATGCTCGAAACCTTTGACTAACGCTGTGATAAAAGTGAAAGTACTCTCATTTGATGGCAGTCAAAAAACTCTGATCTGAATGTTTCGCGAAGTGGGCCAACATTGACGTCAACTATTAAAAAAAACGTTCCACATTTTGTGGCTCTTTGACGCAAAGAACTGGACATTTTCCTTTCAATATCATAAACGCGAAAACACTCTCTAAATGTCTAGATCCTTCGGCGAACACCTAGTGTGGACATGACCTGGATAAAAATATTGCTATATATCAATAACGCTTTTTCCGCGAATGTAAGGCTATGCTTCATGCGTACAATGAGTTCACATTTTGAGCTGTTTCGATAAACTTTGATAAACTGCCATTACCTATGGTGAAAAGTCCGTCTTTATACATCCCTAAATGTTTCAACAATGAGGTGAATACAAAGTTTAAGACACGACTTTTTTTACTTCGTAACGTTTTTACTTCATAACAGATGGGTGAAACCCGGGGGCCTACAGAGGGCAGCGTTTGCTGTAGATTTCACACAGATGTACTTACACATGTAAACAAAAACAAACTGCGCAGTACAAAACAAATATGAAAATTGTATATATACAATAAACATTACAACACTGTTTCTGTATGACGCCCGGAACATCAAATACTAGCGAGCTTTGTGCAAACAAAAATGTTAATGAATTCGTTAATAATACTACTACTACTACTACTACTACTAATAATAATAATAATAATAATATAATAATAATAATTATTATTATTATTATTATTATTATTATTATTATTATTATTATTATTATTATTATTATTATTATTATTATTATTATTATTATTATTATTATTATTTATCGTACACATCTATAAAAAACACAAAGAAACGGGCCTGTCTAAGTCCCCAGGACTTGTGTGACTTGGCCCGGCAGAGCCGGTTACAGCAATGTGGCACAAGGTAACAAAACTATTGTTGTTTCCTTACCAACAAACAAATAAACAATTAACACCATTACTTTTTTACAGGCAGAAAATTAAAAAGAGGAACAAAGGAGAGACACAGAGCATACGTGGCATACAAATAGACCATGTGATTTTACAGCTCAGCGAGTAACTTCTTCATTTGCCTTTTTGAACTCGCTCAAAAAAATTCGTCAGGTAGTGCATTGAAAATTTTTGGAATATATACACTTCTACATGCTTCTCCTTATCTGGTAGAGAACCGGGGTACTGTAAAACGCTTTTTTTTTCTCTCAGGTGTCGACGCCTTAAATATGGCAGTTTAAAGTCATCACACCAATTGTATCTTAGAACAACTGTCTTAATAAACAAATCCTGGAATACACAGGAGCCCAAATCCCGAAAAATAGTACTGGCATCTATCTTACTACCATAAGCTACACTTTTTAAAATACTTTGAATTAAACTATCAATGCGTGTTTTCCAGCGTTCTGAGCAAAATGAGAAAACTGTAATCCCATATCTCACCACACTCTATGCTAGCGAATGAGCTATCATTTTTTTTTCACTGGAAGAGGCACCAAGCTTTCTATATTGAAAAGCAGACATGCCACACTTCTTAGTTTGGAACAAATACATGCCATGTGATGTTGCCAAGACATACCACTATGAAAAATTACGCCTAGGTATCTGAATGTTTCGACATTTTCCACTGCAGAACATTTGCATGTATTGCAATGTTCGATGTGAAGAAAAATTGGTATATTCATTTTTTGTGTATTAGAGGGCTTCGAAAGCAGATAAGTTTTATTTTCTTTTCATTTACAATTACGGAGTTTTCTTCTAACCATATCATAGCATTATGAATTTCACTCTGAAGAACATTAATCGCTCCTTCATAACGTATGTGACGTGTTAATAGCACGGTATCATCTGCATACTGCTACACATTGGCTTTACGAGTTCCCAAGGGGAAGTCATTCATAAATAAATTAAATAGCAATGGTGACAACACGAATGCTTGTGGCACACCAGCAGTAATATATTTTCTATTGCTAATTACCTTCCTACATCCCATAACAACCTGTGACCTGTCTTGTAAGTAATTATAGAACACGTCATAAAAAGGCCCCCTAAAGCCTAAACGAAATAGCTTTTCTAACAAAATGGTATGGTTCACTCTTTCAAACGCTTTTGCCAAGTCTAAAGATAGAACACAACAGAACAGGTTCTTGTCTAAAGCCGAATATATTTCATCACTAAACTCTTCTAATAATGTTATAGTGCTGCAAATAGCAATGAAACCGAATTGCCGGGGTGTTAGTAGTGAGAACTTCTGTAAGAAGGACGTCATACATTGAAACGAAAGTTTTTTCTAGTATCTGGGAGAGTATAGGCAAGATAGAAATTGGTCTGTGATTTTCTATATCATCTTTTTGTCCCTGCTTTGAACAATGGCTTAACTATTGCCGTTTTTAATTTCTTGGGAATCGATGCACTGGTTAAAAATTTATTTTACATGAAGAGAAGTATACCAGATGATGCTTCAATGTTTCGTCGAAGCGTGGTCACAGCTACCACATCAATTCCTGGTTGCTTATTTGGACGAAAACTGAAAATTATTCTCCCAAGATCTTCCTTCGAGAGCGTGGGCAAATAAGCAGATGCAGAAACAGACTGTTCTTGTAAGTACCACATATTCGTTTTCCGTTTATTGGTAACGTGAAGGCTATAGCAGGACACTTTCAGCACGTGCCAAACTTTTACTGCGAACGTTTCGCAATGATAGCTTGGCCTTCGGAATATTTTAATTGGCTGGTACTTTTGCTTGTTTATCCGCCTTTGGTAAATGTACTGCGAACGTTTCGCAAACCAGAACTGCTCTTTGCTGCGTTTGGTTCATTGGCCTTTAGAAAAACATACGTTAATTGTGATCCGTATTTTTATTTTCTTCGAATAAAAACATTAGTGACGTAAATGAAGTGCAAAATAACAATGTTTATGACTATAAGGAAGCACCCAGCGAACTTTCCTAGTTTCAACGTCAAAAAGGTAAAGCACAGGTATGAGTACTTTCATCAGCTTATAGCGCCTTTCGGTTTAATTAAGCTCATGAGCCTACGAACAGTGTTATGAGCCTCCAGGCTATTTTCTGCTCATTCACGTCCAGAAATTACCGCTGTGATATTTAAGAAGAAATGTAATGTAAGTCATAAAATATTTTCCTTCGTTGCGCTGAAGCTCTCATTACAATTCTAACGTCCTTCTGCAACCATTCTATTAGCATACACGTCATCATTTCATTTTGTCACACGCAGTCTCGAATAACATTTATGCGATTGGCTCGATAAATGGCAACAGTACATTCTCATTTATAAAGTCTTGCAATACTTCATTTAGTATTCATATATGTGTTAATATTCACGCCAGTGGTTTGAAGTCGTCGTTCTATTTCCGGACTCTAGAGGTTCAGGGGTGAATCATTTGATGACTACTAAGCACATTGCTGTTATCGCCACTCAGCTGATAGATTCTTAGTTCAATTGCATGCTATGCTGTCACGATGCTCATTACATATCGCATCATGCATGCCATGACGCACATGACATCAAATACATGATATAGCCTATCACTTACGTTGGTCATACGCTCGTGTCATTTCATCCCTATTAAGCAGAAATAGTCTCAGTCATTGAAACTTCTGCAAGATTGCGTAGGCTACGTCAGATATGATATGACGAGGATGGCATTATACTCAGGTCTTCACCTGTCATTCATTGTCGTCAAATGCTACGGCCATTTTAATCACTGCACATATACGTTAATGTACGTGCCCCAAAGATATGTGCAGACATAACAGTAGCAACATACTGCAACAATACTGATTGTTGGCCTGGTTGGTACTTGCCTAATGGTGTGCTTTGGCCGCAAATAACACAAAGTAAAGGAACGCATGACAAGCACTTGCACCGCTTGTGCTTGTCGTTGTGTGTTTCTTTACTTTGTGGTCGTGTTATTTGCGGCCAAAGCATGTCAATAAGAGTAGCAACACCGCGTGATGGGTGTCATGACGTGTGCGACATGTATGACTTGATATTGGTACCACGAATTTTCATTCATCTTATGATCTTCTCTGTCAATTTCAACACTTGTTGTAATAATGAAAAAACCACACGAGCACTGAGATCGTGTCATACAGTTTACACAGTACAATACATGCATGACATGATAATCATCGGAAGACCTATATTTCATCTTCACTATACATTCGTTCATTTTAATGTTAATCGTAAAAGGCATAAACAGGCAATATTTATGCGCAAATTAAATGGCCACAACAGCACCAAGACCATCTCATGTGTGTCGTCAACTAACACAATATACATGCTCGATACTTATGCGAATAAAACCAACTGTTCAGCTACTTTCGGTTCATTGTTTTTAATGTTAAAATTAAAAATAAAAACTGGCCCGATGTTTCGGGACCCAGCCAGGCAGATCTGTCAAATATGTTTACCGTGAAGACGATATGCATGTCTTTACCGGTGAATTATTTTTGTCACGCACTAATTTCATGTGATGCAAACTATAAGGGAAATGTGAAGCTAATGAAGCTGCCACGTGAGCAACAAGATCATGTCATGTATGAAATTACGTATGTGCAATGCATGACATGTTCGCGTGACGACGTCCGATTTACGTTCTCAATGCACGAACGTTATGCTATATTAATTTTGACATGCATAATTACCGAAATTATAGTATCACGAAGTAGTAAAGGAGAGAAAAGCTAGGAGTATCACGTCATTTTCAGGCAGTTCCCGCCTCTTTTTGCTTTGAACAATATGGATGCCGACCAGATATTCAGACTTCGGTTCGGAACGTGCATGCATCTGCGTGCTGTCCGCTCTAGAATCTTTAGTACAACCTATTCGGGTGTATCACAGGGCATTTTCTTCTTGTATCCACTGCTTTTTCTTATAAATAAAAAAATGACGTGGTTGACGTTATTGAGAGCTAGTTTGTTAAAATAATCTTTTGTATTGAGAACAAAAATGAAGATTTCTTTTCCATTCCATTCCACATTGAGAACATCGTCTTTTACTCTGCTCTAATGATTTCAGGAATTGTGTTTTGAGAGATTTCGCGTGCCCAAAATCAAAATATACTAACGTGGCACTCCAGTGTGAAAAACACAGGAAATATTGATGACGGCCCCGCCGCGGTGGTCTAGTGGCTAAGGTACTCGGCTGCTGACCCGCAGGTCGCGGGTTCGAATCCCGGCTGCGGCGGCTGCATTTCCGATGAAGGCGGAAATGATGTAGGCCCGTGTGCTCAGATTTGGGTGCACGTTAAAGAACCCCAGGTGGTCGAAATTTCCGGAGCCCTCCACTACGGCGTCTCTCATAATCATATGGTGGTTTTGGGACGTTAAACCCCACATATCAATCAATCAATCAATCAGGAAATATTGATGACGCGAGGTTCCCCAACGTGCAATCACATCGCACATTATGTATACACTGTACTGTGGCATTTTGTCTCTGTCGAAGACGCCAAGTTTAGCAGCAGTGGTGCGAGCATCCTTTTCATTGTGATTTAACAACAAAAGCTTTACTTTGTATATAAATGCCAGGGCACGAAGAACCTCGTACAAAAATAAACTCTGAACAAAAACTCGTTACAAAAGTTGTTACAAAAGTAGGGTAGTTAAAAGCCAAGCTCACACTTCACGAGCCACAGACGGGAATAGATAACGTTCTGACGTCAGTGTTCGGCATATATAAACCGGCTGTTGTGCGTCATAAGAAATTGCGCCTTGACATTGGGAGACAAAATAAGACGCACACATGAACTGTGCTAAGTAGAACTTTACGTAGAGTCAACCGCAAAAGTTTATAGACCACGCAAGCGCAAGGCCAAAAGCCTTTTCGCGGAATAGCCACTATGTCTTCTGCGATCTACAGCACCGCAGCGCCCGAGAAGCAGCCTGTCTTTTCTGTGACTTGGTGCGAACAAGTGTCAGTTTCCACTTTTAAACGCGACGTGAAGTCTGGAATCTACCAGTACGTATTTCTAGCTTAAGAACAGCCTATGAGCATGACTTATCAGTCGCAATCTTTGTCAGAAAGTAGTCAGTGGAATGTTCTAAGAAATAGAATGCTGTTAGAAAAAAAATTGGTCTCGAAACTACATGTTACACTGTAAATGTCGCCAAAAGACGATAGTCTTGCGTCTGGAGAGAGTGGAAAAAATATTTATTTGATGTTCTGCGCAAGAAAATCGGTGAATGGTATTCTGGAGGCGCTGAGTTAGAGCGCCTCGAGCGTGCAGCGGAGGTGAACGAGCGCATAAAGTCATGTCACACGTGAGACATGAGCGCTATCTGGCAGTTATCTTCTAAAACGAAGCGTAAGGCGTGCGTGCCTGTCCCGGAGTTGATAAGGTGTAGAACGCAAGGCGACGGGTAGGTACCACCACCATGTCGTCTTATCAAAGCGTTGGAAACACTTGCCTTTTCGAGCAAGCGTTGCATGGTGAGCGCTACGTGATAAACGCTATGGTCCTTAGAATTACTTATGTATTCTTTTTCTAGTAAAAGACACACATACGGAATATTGACGTGTTGCTATTGTGCCTCAGATATGCGTAATAATTTCTTTTTAATTGACAATCGCACAAGTATGAACGCTGAATATTGAGCAATACTGGTGGGTGCCGCGGATGGGGTCGGCCGTTCGGGGTATTTGGTGCTTTTTAGAGTATCGTTAAGTGCAGACAAACAGACAAATGTACAGAAAGACAGACCCAAATTTTTGCGTTGAAGGTCCCCAAGAAAGGCTATCGTCTTTAGAAATGGAAATGTGATGCTCACACTGCAGATAAGTGTTTCGCGTGAAAGATGTGAACTAACATTGCCCTGCGCTGCAGTACAGAATTGAAAGGCCAGTGAATAAAAATAAAACCCGTTTATGAGCTATTACTGTGGCCGAGGGTAATTGGCTACCACTAGATGGCACGTGCAGGCTGTTTTGCATGTGCTCGCGTGATCTGTACACTTTTGTTGTTGACTGTACTTCAGCATAGAACAGTTCTGGAACTTCCGAAGAGACTTGGTATACACGTCACCAGGCTCTCTTGTTTGAGAACATGGAATCGATTGAAAGACATAATGGTTTCATGTCAGCGACGGCGAAGTGAAAAGGTACCCTAATTTTGGCTTGTGCAGCCACAGAATTCATTTTCGGGTGCGCATGCCCAAAATAGCAGAATGTCCACTTTCAACTTATTTCCTGCAAGTCTCAAAAAGGGCACGTCCGCTTGCGGAGACGTCAGCTACAGTGACACCCCATATTCACGAATGTTTGTGTCACCAAATACGGCTCACATATTCACATTTCTACCTTAAATAGGAGAAATAGTGTGCAATGTGGTATCTAACCACGCAATCGGCTCAAGACGAAAAAGTTACGAGCGAATTGCTTAAAATATTTTGGAATTATTAAATGTTATTCCATACCATACAATCGTATCACTCGCGCATCCAAATAAATTGAACTATTGAAGGCCCGTGTGCTCAGATTTGGGCGCGCGTTAAAGAACCCTAGGTGGTCAAAATTTCCAAAGCCCTCCACTACGGCGTCTCTCATAATAATAGGGTGGTTTTGGGACGTTGAGCCCCACATATCAATCAATCAATCAATTTTCATAGCGGCATCTCTAAGTATTGCCTGCGGCTCGGGTGGATATAACATGTTACGCGCCAAATCTATCATATCGTTAAGAAGCACGCTGGGGTGTAATTCCGGCCACCTGAGTTTTCTTTTTGTGTTTTTAGCGTGCACCTAAGTCTATTTGAAGTATAAGGAGCGATGACCAAGGATAGAGGGTGCACACACACACCGAGTGTCACTTCTGCTTACATTGAGCACCACACCACCCTACGCTTGAGATATGTAACATCAATACGCCCTGTCTTCCATTCTTGCACCAAATCTGAGCGCATTGTTACTGTGTTTCGCTCCCGTGGAAATGCAGCTGGTGTACGCGGGAATCGAACTCATGACTTCAATCATAACATCGCAACACCTCAGCATGTCAGTTTATCGGTGAGTGTTGCTTGCAAGATCTGTACGTTTAACTCTCAGCGCGAACCGACTGCATGAATCTGTTTGCAGTGAGCAGTGACGAGGGGTCTACAGCCACCAGCTGAATAAAACACGTGCAGGGCTCACAGTACGGTATTTTAACAGTGGTTTATTAAGCTAGCAAGTTCCACCGCATTTACACTACCAATAGTTGTCTCGGAAAGCCAGAGCCCAATCACGTAATGTACAGTGGTTGTCCATTTGCTGTAGCTTCAGTTTACAAGCAGGCTTTATTTTAGTATGAGTCGGACCGTCACGTGTCTCTCAGTCAATAGTTTGTAGTACTGTGCACAGCTAAAATATTTCAAAGTAACGTGACCGCGGAGTATCGGCGAACTGCCATAATCCACTCTTGCTTCTTGCGCTGCTTGCATTGTAAACGGTTGAACTTGACGGGCAGTTTTCAGGTCTTCGTCATGTTTACACTTTTGTAGCAGCTAACAATGCAACAGTAGTGCGTGTCGGCTTTTCAAAATGACGAAGGAGTGGCGCCCATAGCGTGCGAAATGCGAGATAAGTGCCCCAAGGAACACGTTTTCCGTGCACGCAATCGGAAACACCAGCAAAGGCGGCCCGTCCGAGTGACCGGTCCTTTGGCCTCTTTCCGCTTGGGCGGCCAACGGCGCGGCGCAAACTTGAGCTTGTCTTCCCAATTGCCCCGCAATCAAACCACTGTGAAAGCGGGTGAGAGCTTTCTGTCAAGTTTTCGCTTGTGGCCGCTAGAAGCGCCTTCAATCGTGGTGAAGTTACGCTTGCGCGGAACCTAAATTGCGAAAGTGTTCCAGCGCAATGACATTTGATATGTTCTGTCAAAAGGCGGCTTAGATATAGGCATGTTTCAGCCTGTCTAGTATGCCTAGCGACACATGTTGGTTTATTTGCGAACAGCAATGCTTGAGATATTTTGTTACTTCGTACGCAGATGGCACATCTATAGAGAAGCACAAGTGCCGATAGACCTTTCCATCCGATGCCGCGTCCTTTTGCCGTAAGTCATGGGCAAATAAATTCTTCCTCGTTTCAGACAGATTCAGTGTTTATTGCAGATGCATAATTCGAGGAATTTATTGTTTACTGTTTCATCATTTAGCCTGAATTGCGTAGTAATATTTGTTGTAGCAGCAGAAATAATAGTTTCAATGGCAATGCTTGTACTTCTTTTCTGTATGCATTGAAAACTAATCTAGAAAAGCAAATTGTTTTTCTCGATGGTTTGTTAGAGGCTTTTGTACCTACTATTTTAAACACTTCAATGTATCTGCATCGGTGTGAGGCCGAGCTTGCACTTCATTAAAAATACGAAAACTTTGTGCGTGGAAAAAAACGGATGGATGAAGGATGAGGATACGGACAACATTTATTGTGTTGCCTTCATTCGTTTTTTTCCTTCATTTTTATCTATTCTAAAGTTTCTTTCATATTTTATACTAATGTATGATTCTTTCTAGAACAAAAAAACAATTCTAATAATTTATACAGGCGCAGTATATATTGTAAAAAGAAGAACAGGTTGTGCTCGTGCACGTTCTTACGAAAATGTCATATATAGACTAATGTAACAATCTCAATATATGGTTTCTACAGAAATTGAGTATATCTGGCCTTATACTGAATGCCAACATATGGGTCTTATATAACCTTAGAGGCCCAATTCTTGACACAGCTAAATATGGACCTTATACAACCTAATATATTTATTCCGCTATCTACCCATGTATGGATGTTGCTGTATATGGCCATATATGTCAATCATCTATATATGGCTCTATATATAAGCAGACATATAAGGTTAAAGATGCCCATATACGAATACCTTACACATATCGCTATTTAGATCTACATTACTTCAACCTGTGTCGCCGGCATAAATTATTGTCTCAAAAGTCATTCCAGGTCTAGAAATATTGCTGTTCGTTGAAAGGTCTGCATGCAGTCACCATCGTCTCCGAAACAAAAATTGTACGTGATCTCTCAAAATTCTTGTTCAAATTATCCTCAATATATCTCGAGTTATTCTCAAAAAGCTATTGCTAAAAATGTAACTTGGCAACTTATTGAAAGTTTGCTGTTTTCATGTCACTGTTAGTCCACGTTTCCTGAAGAGACACATTTATTATGTTCAAGTATAATGCTTATCTATCGACAATGTTTATTTATTTCGTTATACAGAGTGCCAATTGAGAGCAGTTGGGGAGCTTTAACAAAATGTAGAATACAAAAGAGATACATAGTCAGTCAAAGAAATAATCAAAGTCGCCTCCATCACATTTCACAACACAAAACATATATAAATAAAAAATCCTACACACTCAAGAAAATGGAACACACTCCTTCTAAAATGGAATAAAAAATTTAGACTGTCTGCGTAGTGAATATTATTTATGAAATATCTGAAGCTTGACTTAAAAACGTATTTCTGTTCAGTTTGCAACTCTTTATTTCACAAAAGGCCGATGGCAGAGCAGTACAAATTCCGCATCACTTTTTCAGCGTGTTTGTTTATAAAACCGCCAAAGCCTATTTGAATTGCAGTTTTCAATAAAAGTTGTAAGTGTGCTAACTTCAAGAAAAAAGCACGCAAAAGAAACTTGTGACGATGATTAAAAACATTTTTGGATATTTTTTATACTTTCCCCACTTATTCTACTGTTCATAAACTTTCATAATCAATGAAAATTATGTTGCAATATATGGTTTTGCTTGCAGTTACGGCGCGTCAAAAATGCCCCTGCGCAAGGATAGGCAATGGTAGATCGAACTTCCGGCCTGCCAAGTATGGAATGCAGGCCTGTATGTCAGTTTCTTAAAAGGCAAGCAGCACGGAAATGCCTCTCGACTGAACTAAGGGCGCCAATTTTGAAATTATTTGGTCGTGGTTGTGGTCATGAGTGGGGAATTACTGAGCAAGCAAGCACGCACAGTCTATGTTCCGGTGTGAAGGGGGCCCGTCGAATAAGGCCTTTGTGCAAGACTGAGCACAATTTTCGGGTGTGAATATTTTATGAAATTTGTAATCACCTACGGTTTTTTCCCTTCGGCATGATATTGTAACGAGCAAATATGTCTCATCGCTGCAAATTAGCAGTGATAAACACGGTTGTGAATGATTTGAAACTAGTGTTCTATGCCTGGCGTTCATTGAGGCACTGTGGCATCGAGCTCTGTTATCATAATCATCAGCCGGACTACGCCTGCATTCCCGGTGGCTGCATTTTCTATGAAGGCCCGTGTGCTCGTATTTGGTTGGAGGGTAAAGAACCTCAGGTGGTCGAAATTCCCGGAGCCCTCCATTATAGCGTCTCTAATTATCATATACTATTTTCACACATCAATCATATGGTAGTCCACATATCAATCGATCAATCAATTACGCCTGAATTTCATGCCTAGTGAATAAAAGTTTATCCAATAATAAAAGTTTATCCAATAATAAAAGTTTATCCAATCCAATCATGCCTAGTGGGCAGGCAGTCTGATCTATGGTTGCTTGTCTTTTCACAAGGGCATTTTTTGACGGAGCGCAACTGCAAGTGAAACGATATATTACAACATCTTTTTGTTGATTGTGAAAGCTGATGTGCAGAAGAATAATTGGGGAAAGTATAAAAAATATTGAAAATGGGTTCGTTTTTAATCGTTGTCCGAAGTTTTACCTGCGTGCTCTTTTTTTGAAGTTAGCGCAATTACATCTCTTTACTGAAAATTGCTAAATGTATAGGCTTTGACAGTTTTATAATTGAGAATGCTGAGAAAGTGATGTGGAGTTTTCACCGCTCTGTCATAGACCCTTTGTGAAATAAAGGCCTGTAAACTAGACAGACAAACGTTTTTAGGTCGAATTTGAGAACTTTTTATGAAGATATCTACGCTATGCCGAGATTCGAAAATATATCTTTCCGTGAGCGCCAGTATGCCTATATGTATCCAAATTAATTTCAGACACGTAGCTTTCGATATATTTTGTTTAATTCATCGCCAAATAAAAAAAGCAGCAGAGCAGGTAAGCGTGGCACTCCACTTCTCCGTTCTTAGTAAATTATTGTGCTTCATAAAATTTTTGTCGCTTAAAATAATTGCGGGTCTCTTCTTTCCACTAATCAGGCCACAATATGTAAAATTTCAGAAGAAATTAAGGAAGTCGACCAGCCATCATTTGTTCGATCTTACGCGGAATCACTCAGTCTACAGTGTGACCCATCCGGCAGAAACCACATCCGTCAGGAACAACGTGAGGCAATACAGCCGCAGTTAAACATTCTGAAGTATGATGTACTACAATCATCAAAAAGTCATAGTACATGCCCACTGGGGTTCGCCAAAAAAAGACGATAGCTTGAGTTTCTGCATCCACTGCCTGTAACTCAACACTGTTACTAAGAACAATGTCCATCTGTTGCCACTGATCGATGGCTCTTTCTAGGGGCTACGGCCCAAGTGTTACTTCTCGTCTATGAACCATAAAAGTATATACTGGCAAATACAAGTAAATGAGCCCCATTCTGAGAAGACCACTCTCGAAACGGCTGGTGGGATTTACGAGTTTAAAGTGCCACCTTTCAGCTTATGCTCGGACCCTGCCACATTTCAAAAGCACGTGATTACTGTCTGGTCTCAAGCCAAACACGGGCCTTTTCTACCTTGAAAGCATGACTTTTTTTTTCTGGCTCGTTCGAAGAACACCTAAAAGGGCTTCTTTTTGGTTCTTGAAGCCATATTGGCCGCAGCACACAGTTGAAAAAAATGACACTTTGGATTGGAAGAACAGCACTTCCTGGAACATATATTCCAGCCTGTACGTATGAGGCCTTACCCAGGCAAAATTGCAGCCTTCTCAAAGTTTGCAAGGGCCACGGATAAAAATGCAGGCAAATGTTTACTGACGTTCGTCTTACCGGGAATGTACTGCGCACTTTGCGCACATCGCCTCTTCTCTCAACCGCCTCAGTAGGGAAGATGTTGCACTATTATGGAGTGAGGATCAAAAGGCAGCATCGGGAAACGCCACCAGTGCGTTGAACTTTTTTCTTGGTATAAGATGTTGCAATGAAAAGGAACACCACTTTAGCTTTTTGTGTCTTTCAAGTTTGATTTTACGGCGCCTTCTTCAGCCATAAGTTTTCAAAATGTCTACATAATATTGTCACGTAAAGCGGTAACTCCGACGTATAACGCGGCATTTATACCTATTGGTCCCTCTAATTAATGGAGATTGGCATATCGTGTAGAACATCAATTACGCATATATAAAGAAACAATTTCAACATGGAGCGTACACTTGCAAATGTGCTTTTATTACCACGTGTCTACTGTATAAATAGGGTTATTAGGAAGAACTATCGGTATAGCTCTACCTAATGCTTAGATACTGCCGTCTTACAATCCTCCTTCCAGAGTATGATACTTCGAGGGCCGCAGTACCTTCTGTATACACGTTCGCATTTCCTTGGAGGGTACCGAGGATCACTGACGTCGTCGGTTATTAGGAACATGCACCCTGCGCAAAGATGAAAAAAATTAAATGTGCAAAAAAATCTCGCTATAAACGAGAATATTTTAGTGATTCCCGATGAGCTGATGCTACTTTTGAGAATTTGAGAAATAGATGATAAGGAGTGTTCACACTGCCAGCAGATGTGCTACGTCTGAACTTGAACAAAAGCAGGAATTTTTCGCTTTTCTGCCTTGCGAAAGATTTTTATTCCTCGATACTTGCTCAGCATCAATCATGAAGGCTGTTTTGCTAAATTCGAAGAATGAGTTAAAGCGAAACAAGGCAGGGAGAATAGCCAGCGTTGAGCCTGGGAGGCCACCTTGCGCTCATAGTTATGGCTGTTTTGCATCACTCGATACGGAGTAGTCCCGTCATTTCAGCTAGATAAACGTTCCCGACGCATGACGCCCTTTTCTGTTGATTGTATGTCATAGGTGAGAATTCCTGTTCTATATTTGTGCCATATGCACGACCTATTGATACAGATAAATCAGCGCTATAGTTTGACAGAGTTCATTTCATCGAACTTGTAAAGCAAGGCGTGAGCGTGAGTGCGTTGCTTCAGAGCAAAAGTTTGGCATTTTTTGTAAAGGAAAATTCGAGATAGTTGCAAATAAACGAAATTGTATATAACTCTTTTCGAGTAAGATTACATGTCTTCTGCGTACAAAGAAGCGGTTCTAAGAAAAAGTAACACCAGCGCTTGAAACAAATTCATAAGACAAAAAATGTCAAAGAATTTCATGTAGTTTAGAGAGTCTCCTCAGCGCATGTAACATTGCGCGGCAGAATCGTAGATTTCCACCAGATGGTAACTGCGCGAGGACAAGGTGGTTTAACGGCAGCGACCTATCGCAAAACGAGCAGCGGCGTTGGCATGCGTGGTGCTATGCGTACGCGTAGCAGTGCGACAATTTTCAAATTACGAATTAGAGCGTAATTAGTCCTACGCTACTAGATAAACAGCGGACAATCGGCTAATGTTACACACGCCGATGTTCAATCCATAGCGACACGGTGGAAGGTGACGCGCCCCGGGCTCAATAACGCCACCTCGTTTACTCTAGCAGGCGAAACACGAGCATCCTACCAGTCTTTGCGTGAACGCGCAAAGCAATTTTTCTCGTTAGGTGTAGTCACATGCCGACTAGCAGTTAAGCTGTCAAAGTGAAATTAAAAATAAGCACCTCGGTACTCGACACAAAAGAATCAGGTTCTTGTAAATTGGTGATTCGCGACTAATTAATGCAGCGAAAGCTGCATATGGCTAGGCTAAACGAAAAACTGTCCGCCATGTGTAACGCTATAAGTCTCCATTGGCTGCTCTGTCAGTTACGTTGATCTCTAAGTAGCACCAAAGTGCGCGCCAATGGTAGCCCCGTCAGCAACTTCGTACTTCTTTCCACAACCGCACCACCAAGCAAGCGTTAAGCAGTTTTAAAGGAGTGCCTTTAAAAGAGAAAAAAAAAGAAAATTGTGATGCGTCGCCTCTCATTGAAGTTTACCTCAACAGCACTGCACAGAAATGAGGAGTAGGAGAGAAAAAAATTGAGGATTATTGTGAACTAGAACATGCTCTAGTGGCTCGAACAGCCGAGATCCGGTCACGGACCGCTTGTATTGGGCGCGCGAGGCGGTGCTAGCGCCCGGTCCAGGCGGCCATGCTCCGGCGTCCTCTTTTTACACAACGGAGGAAGGAGAGGTCTGGGCATGTTTGGCGACTGCGCTGCGCTCTTCGTAGAACTTCCGCACATCGTTGGCGTGTTGCTTCAGTCGTTCCGGTAGGTTTCTCGTCTCGCGATATACGGCGTGGGGCACGTTGGATCCCAAAATAAATTTCGAGGCGACGGCCATTCTTGAAAGCGAGCCGAACTGGAGGAGAAGGTTGTCACTCGAGTCGTGGCAGATACAGATGACCGCCCTTAATATCAACCGCTCTCTCGGAACCCTTCCCCCAGTGTATTCACACGGACTGCGCTCCACGGCAAAATGAGAGAGAGAGAGAGAAAGAGAGAGAGAGGTCATTAGCCACCCCGTGAGTGCTTTGAAGACGACGCTGCTACGTAGCCTCCGCAGTCACCCCTGAGGAAGGAACCAAGTCGGTTCCGAAACGTCCAGTTTCTTCGAAATTTTTGGTTGGCGTCTAAATCATCTATCAGTTTCATACCCAACCAGACAGACTTCTGTTGGATGTTTACTTTCATGCCTCACGCTGTTCGCGCTCGCGCCTGTTTGAGAAACCGGACTGTAAAAGAGTCACGCTCATATTTTCAAAATTGTGGTTTGGCAGGCACAGATGTCTTGATAAAGGCAGCTTCGACAGTGAAGTCACGTGGTACCGGTGATTCATTAACCGCAGCCGAAATGGCATGTCTGTTTGGCCGAAAGATTCTTGTCCGAAGATGTTGCAATCTAGCATGTATATTACGTTACTGGAGTCACAATTAAGGCTTTCAGTTATGCAGAATTTGACATCAGAGAAGTTCGCTTTTGATTCACGTGTTGTGACCATCTATGGGCATACCTTGCATCGACCTTTTCGCAGAGATGGCAGCCTGATTGAATTTTGGAGGGGTTCGTTTTTGCTCTGACAAGAATGTCCTTCTGGTTTTTATTCCTGCGGTACACCACGTGAGGTGGCTTCGCGAAAATTTAATTTAGTCGTTTGCTTTGCCTCATTATGTTGAAATGGCGGTATAGTATGTTTTTTTTTCGTGGCACTGATGAGGAAAAAGTTAGTACAAGGTTCGTTTGCGAGCTAGTTTTAGATACTCTGTTTGGCCCCTTAATTGTATCATTCCGGTTAACGTTGCGAGCACGTAGTATGGCAGCGTCAATAATGTCTTCGGGATAATTTTGTTTCAATAATAAATGATTTAGGTGTTCTGCGTGTCAGTCCGATTCCTGCATATCAGTGCCTAATCTTCGGTACCGGCAGGCCTTAGAATATGGAATCCCCGTTTTGCAATGCTTTGGATGGCTGCTGTTGAAATGTAGGTACATTTGACGGTCTGTAGGCTTTCTGTAAAGGTTTGTACGTGTAAGGTTTGTGTATATATATATATATATATATATATATATATATATATATATATATATATATATATATATATATATATATATATGGGGGGGGGGGTGACGCTAAATGTGGGAGACGGGGCCTGCCTCACAGGCCATGTTTATTCTATTGTCACTTCTTCATCTACTTCTCCTAACCATCCCTGCCTTCTTATATCACAGGATTTCCCCTCCCCCCGAAATAAATCGCGTCAGGCAGACAGAAACAAAAAGTGAACATGCATAGCTTAGAAGTGAACACGATCAAAAGAAAAAAATGCTCCATGTCGCAGGAAGTGTCCGTAAACACACTATAGCTTCACAGGAGAGTGCTGCCGTTCGGTAAGTGCTGGAGTTCTGGTGGGCGAGGCTGACTGTTGCGTACTGGGAAGCACACGTACACCTTGAACATGGAAACTGCAGATGATCAAACTGCTTGTATTCTTGCGAGGAATGAACGTGGTGTGAAGGCTTTAGAGCACCAGAAGCATGATTTGCATAGGCGTCATGCTCATTGCCTTGATTGGTACACGTGCAGCGCCACACGTCTGCGTGTTTTTTGACCAAGACTGATGCGGTGATTTCTGCGTCCTTCCGTAATACAGGGTGTGTTTTGCGCCTTCTTCATCACTTTGTGTCCTGCTGTCTCAACAGCTTTGATTGTAGTCTGAGTCTTCATCTCTTCTGGAGAAAACTTGTGCAATGTTCCTTCTTGCGAAACGTCTTGTATTAGATGACTTGTTTGTCTTAAGCGAGATATATTGAATTTGCCGTCGCTTCACTTGACCCGCTTGTAGATGCCTTTGTTTAATCCTTGAGTGTTCTTTCAAATATGTTTTCGTTCGTCGTCGTCATTGTTGGTGTAGCCCTCGGAGACTCTGTTGTTCTTGGGCTTGCTTTTGCTGGCATTGATGGTGTTGCTGCAGAAAGAGCTGAGGTGACAGCCGTTTTCGACCATGACACTCATCTTCTGGGCAACTTTATGGAGTGTACAGTAGGCAGATGGTAGTCGGTGTACTATTATATTCCATTTTGATTAATGAAGGGTGTTCGCTAGAATTTACTGGAGGATCTTCGGAGGCTCTTGTCACGCCGTTCCTAAAGAACCCTTCTGGCTCTCGGTAACATGTGAGATTTGAATATTCCGAGCCTCCTGTGTTAATAAGACTCTTAAGTGTCCATGCACTGGATGGTGACACCACAGAAGGCATGGTTTGGTCAGATTTCAGTCGGGAATGTTGGTCTCTATGTGTAACTAACGAGTTGATGTTCTGACGCATGCATCTGCACAGATGGGTCAGAACCTGGCTGAGTATCTTCCGAGTTCCTCACCTCTATTAACCGTAGTGAGCATGTGATATGCGAGGTGACCATTGTGAGCTACTGAAGAGCCAAGCGACCGAAAAGCGGGAGGTGGTCGAAGTGCGTGAGACGGAGAGTACACTTCACAGTGTGGCTCCCTCACGTGAGTTCTACAGTACAGTGATGATGTAACGGTTGGTTTTTCCACCAGGCAATTGCAAAACAGGGTGCGATAGAAGGTACTCCTCCTGCAAACAGATCTGGCTGCCTTTCAGTGAGAAGGTGCTTTGATCGGTCTTGTTTCAAAGACCGATTCATTCTTGGTGTCCCAATGCGTGAGCAGTGCTTTTGACTGTGACGACTAAGTGTGATTGTTTCCAGATGGTTGGAAATAAGAAAGTCTTCATTATAGTCGCGAAAACGGAGGATCATCTCTTCTTTAATCTTTTGCCATGATTTGTCGTTTTCGAGTATGTGTGTCAAGTAAAACTTGAAAGCCTCGTCGGAAATGTATTCAGTGAAGTTGGTGATCATCTCCCGTTCCGACCATGATGCAGCGGTTGCGTGGAGTTCGAACAGGTGGAACCAGTCCTGCACGGGTCTATCGTCTGCTGCTCCGGTGAACTTAGGAATGTCAAGGTCAGCCGATGGTTATGTTTTGGTGCTGGTCGTTGTTTCCGGCTAGGACATGATTCGGTAGTGGATGTATAGTGAGGGCGTCTTGTGAGGAACTGCGTCGATGATGAGCGACTGATGAAGGGGCAGGCATGTCTCCAACCTGTCGACTCGTGTGATGGTAGATGCGGGAGACGTGGCCTGGCTCATACGCCTTCTTCCTCATCATACGACTTCTTCCTCATCTACTGCTCCTAACTATCCCTGCCTTCTTACGTCACGTCACACACACACACACACGCGCGCGCACGCACACACACACAGATTATATATATACATATATATATATATATATATATATATATATATATATATATATATATATATATATATATATATACTTTTCTGAAGAAAACCTACGAAGTATTTATTCGCGAGAAACAACAATCGGAGCCTTAATAAGGGGACGGGAGTAAATGCAACCAGATAAGTTGTCTGTTATCGACGTTGAGGAAGTTAGGGTATACAATTTCAATCAGACTGTTTCACAGTTTTAAGTATTTAACGTGAAGTTCTGTTTTTGTGTGGCACCGCTTTATCAACATGGTCCGTGTTATAAAATGCCCCACAACACATCGGTACTTGTGAAGCAGTCAAACTGCAGCCGCTGATGAAGCGGCTTGCGAGATTTGGGCAACAGCGCTAAGGGACTGTCCGCCACGCCTGAGAAAACGCGCAATGGCGCCATGAGAAACTCTAGCTGCATTCCGGGGTGTTTTGTGCCACCGAGAGCGTATAATTTCCTAAATATTCACTGGAGAGAAATCTGGCGCTAGTGTCTATGGGAGTTGCAATGTACAACACGTCAGCGAGCATAATAATTATGGGCAGTACACAGATTTGCCTAGCCTTCATACTTAACGTTCCTTTTGGCTTCGCGTGGCTGAAACAGCTTTGTCACTAAACAACAATGGGCAAATGTTCGACAGTCACTCTCCACCACCTTCGCCTTTTTGGCTCACCGATTCAAATCGAGGTTACAAAGTTACCAATGGGGCGTTCTTTCATTCGACACAAAAACAAAACACAGCAATAAACGAAGCCACAAGTACGTTTGCCGCCCGCAAACACGAAGACCATAGCAAATCCATGTACTACCGCACTGTATGTACTATTCATATTTCCCATGGGCACCGAACGATCGCAGCGCCAGAGGGCTTTCCACTTATTTTAGGAAATTCAATGGCCGAGACAGGCGCTGCGGCCTGCTGGACGTGCCTCTAATGTATTCACAATGTTCATAGGCTGTCTCGCCGCCTAGCGCGAATTCATGAGCGTCCTATTAAAGATGATCAGTAAGCAGACGTTCCCAACCCTTCTTTGTTCGGGGGTGCTAGCCTAAGTGTTTACACGTTAGCAAGAAACGAACACAAACCACTTTGCATGTTGCGTTCACCAGTGAATATATCACACCGTCCGTGACACGATACATTTTATTCGTTTTTACAAGAGATGGAGTTCTTGTGAAAATACGTGGCAACTCGCGCTTTCTATTATAGCCCGCCGAGTACACATATGATCTTCGAGAGATTTTCTGCAGCCACGTCGGAAAGTTAAATGCTATTGACTACCTTTGCAGTTGAAACTCACCTTGTTTTACCTGCGTATAGCATTCATCAGTGCTTATGTAGTGCATGAACCCCATAACATTCATTGCAAGCGGAAAGTAGCGCAGGCTTACGATTGGCGCTTCCAAACCTTGGCCTACGCTGCACCGCTTGTGTTTTACGTTCGTTGATAGATGGCAGCATTATGCAAGCAATTCCTTTTTTGCCTAATAAAGGAGCCAAATGTTATCCGTACCTTCAGGAAAACGTTGTGAGTGACGCCGTTTTGGTGTTGTGCAATGACGCGTTGCCAGTGCTATCGAAGTCTTTCGGCGGAGTGAATTCCTCAGATTACTTTAGGCATTGATGTTCAAAAAACTCTCTTGACGTCAAGAATTTTTCGCTGGACGTAGATGGTTGTCAACGCGCTGAGAGTGACAGCGACGATGAACTATTAGCTGCTAGCTGACGAGCAGCGAGTTGCACTACCTGTCCCGTCAAACGTTAATGTTTTTTTCACGCTCGTACGTCTTTTTAATTGTATTTATTGTATAATATCCTTCAGCGAGCGCGCCAGTGACCTACTACTGCAGCAAATTTGCTAGACAGGCTCGGCCCAAACAATCACGGAGTGGCGTTCAGGTCATACGTGAATTACAGTTCGCGCAGTTTTCTGTAGCGTGCACAGAATTACGCAAAGCATCATTGATACACGGACGATCAGCTGACACCAGCACTCTTCGCACTGCGGCGAAAAAATGAGGTAGCGAACATTCAGCATTTCCTATAGTTTGCAAAAGTTTTGTGGTCCGATATACATTCATTTGACGATCAAGATTTGATACGGGGGAAGCGGTACAGGTAGTATACGTCCGCACGTCCTATCTTTTCCTATGCCTATTCACGGGTTGATCATCCCTCCGCAGCCATCTTGGATTGCACGGCGCGCCACCTATAGGCCGTGGACATTTCGAATATTCTGGGTCACTTTATGTTGGTGAGAGTAAAAAGAGTGACTTGAAAGGAGGTAATCCTACCCCGCCCTTACCGCGCTTGCACGTCGTAACTCACCCAAGGAATGCCGCCGAGCAGAAAACTGCCTGGCGAGCAGAGCACGGTCAATAAGGCAATGTTAGAAACGCACGCGCCGAACCTTATGCCCGCTATTTGGTGGGTGTTTCGAAATTGGCTTCGGCGAACGCCTGTGGTTCCAAGTTTCAGCTTCACAGGCTAAGAAACTGTATGGAATGCTGGGATGGCGCTGTTTTATTGTATACTCTGTTCCATACATTAAATGGTTCATGTTACAGGAAATACATATTGCATGATGCTTCTTACTATCACATCAAAATAACTTACCGTATCCTTCTGCACGGAATACAGCGAAGACGAAGCAAGTACGCCTGTGGTCCATCGTCATCAGTTTGTGATCTATTGGTCCTTCACCTAAATTTCCAAGGAAAGGAGTGTCATTACTTTCCAAAACGGCGTACATGAAAGAAGAGAACTTTAAGAGCTCGTTTTGTTTGTTTAAACACCACCTTAGTGACAACGGACGAAACCTTAACCCGAAAGATGTATAGACTAGAGCATGTCTATCGCGAACTCAACCGACCCGACGAAGACCGTTCTGGCTTTCCAGTCGTTTCCGAAAGTCATAAGACTGTTTCCGCCGACATCACCGTACACGTCGATAATCACGCCGTCACTGCCCTCGTCGACACCGGCAACGATTATTCGGCTATGAGCAGCGCCCTGGCATCCCAACTGAGGAAGGTAACTACCCCTTGGCAAGGACCCCCGTTGCGCATGGCAGGGGGCCACCTCGTCACGCCGACTGGAATGCGCACAGCCCGTTTTAGAGTCCGTGCTTCGACGTTAACAGGGTATTTCCTCGTATTACCTGTGTGCTCCCGTCCACGCGTTCTGGGACTGGACTTTCTTCGCGAACACGGTGCAATTATTGACCTAAAAGACTTGCAGGTGTCATTCGAGGACTCGTTTCATCCTGAACCTAAAAACAGCTACTTATCGAAGGCTGCCCTACGTGTATCCTTCGAATCTGTTACTATGCCTCCCCGCTGCAGCCACTTTATCAACGTTGAATGTAATCAAGACCTCCTCGATGCTGTAATTGCAGAAGGAAATTTGTCCTTACTTTTTGCACAACAAATCTGCGTTTCCCGAGGTATTTTTCAGCCCAGGAGGAAGCAGGCTTGCCTATTAGTTAGGATTTCAGCGAAGAGTATCGCCATCTTACCAAAAACACTGCGATCGCATACCTTGAGGATATTGCGACGTTCCTGGTCCCTCAACATTATCTGCTCTTTCGTCGTGCGACGATTCCGCCATGACATTCGCAAGTGCTATTGACGTAACCAGGGTCTACCGTCCGCACAACGGGAACGTCTTTTGAAGCTACTCGACTAATTCCGGCACTGCTTCGCTATGACTTCGAAAGTGAACCAAACACCGCTTGCCAAGCATGGTATCATCACCGAGCCTACCTAGAGACCCATTCGACAGCACGCCTGTTTAGAAAAAGTTTATTCTTTCATGGGACGCAACAAACCTAAGAGACAAGCGTCTGTATAACAGGCACAATAACAAACAAAAGACAAAGCACAACATACACTACACATTTAAACTAAAGTGTCCAAGTTCATAGGATGTCCATAGTCCATTGTACTAATAACTGTACATACACTACATAAATGCACTAATCACAATATGGACAATGTACATGATGATATATGTACAAAATTTACAAGACTTGGTGAAGATGTTAGAAAATGTGTACAACAGGTATCAATATTCATAAAAGTTACATAACTTACAGCGTTAGAATGAAGTGCATATATAGGAGAGCTCACACCCATATGGAACAGACACAAACACATAAAAATAGTAAACACATAGTGATTACATGCACCAATGAGACATTGACAGGTGACCTGGCTATAGGAACCAGGCCATGTGGAAGACTAATCGAACGCGTCTGTCAACTACGGACAGAAAGCGGCACGACCATTGTCGCAGAAATTCTTCCTCCTCAAGGAAGAACAATTCCTCCGACAGAAACGATAAGAGTTCAGAGTAGATGCGTTCCAGAATCGGAAAAAGAGCACGACGACGACGACCTGTCGCAACAGCTTCGCACCTATTACGCCATAAACAAAAAGCTCCCGCAGCTATTAGAAGGCGTGCAAAGCGACTACGCGAGCAGCGACCAGATGTTACAAAGCGATTAACACCTGGGCCACGAAAACTAGTCTTAACTGACTTCCAAAACACCTTTGCAATGACACATTGCTGCAGCATATGCTGGTTAGACTCCTGTAATGGGCAGTTAGGACAAGTGGAAGATGGGACCATGCCCCACCTCTCCAGTCTGTCCCGTGTTGGGAGTACTCTCCATCCAAGACGCCACATAAAGTCATGGAGGTGACCAGGCAAAAACGACGCCGTTATCGCGCTCCACGAGACATGTCTCGATTGTGCTAGACGGGCTGGAGGAACCAGAGGAAGCAGAAGAGCCGCCGTTGTATCTACAATGCGGCTTTCAAGAATGTCCACTTCGGGAAAAACCTGCTGCGCGTGTCGATAAAATGCTACTGTCGTTGAGTAAAATGCAGGTACGTGAAGTGTTTGCAGTGCAGAATTAAGCCGTGCATCTGGTAGTAAATAGCGTAACTTGGTGCCTAAGAAATAGCAGGCAAGATCACGCGCGGGGCACTGATCACCATGCAACAACCGAAGTAAGAATCGTAGGGCAAGTAGCCGGATGTGAACAGAGACGGATAAAAATGCGAATCCACCGCAGTTTCTCGGTTGCCCAAGAGCTGCTCGGCAAACCAGCTCTGTTCCACTCGACCAGAAAAAAGAGCCAATGAGGGATTGCAACGACCTGGTGATTTGTAATGGGGGATGTAAGACATGAGATATATACCATGCACAGCCGCAAAACACCGTCTGTGCTAAATACCTTCTTTCGAGCATCGGTAAATCATACTCTTGTGCTTCCCGGACGTGTCGTTTTACATCTTCGACTACTGAAATCCACAAGGAGGCTGATATGCCGTAGCAAGTAGAATCAAGCCCCAGAATGCGAATAGAGTCACTTTTTTGAAGACAGCACGCCTACAGAGTCTCGCAA
Organism: Rhipicephalus annulatus; assembly: GCA_013436015.1. Lineage (NCBI taxonomy): Eukaryota > Metazoa > Arthropoda > Arachnida > Ixodida > Ixodidae > Rhipicephalus > Rhipicephalus annulatus. The sequence goes on from WOVY01004112.1 coordinate 218,704, forward strand.
AAAGAACAAGACGTTACACGCCAACAGGTCCGGCAGATGCTCAAGGACGATGTCATCCAGCCATCGACCAGTCCCTGGGCGTTCCCTGTTGTGTTAGTAAACAAAAAGATGGCACCCTGCGATTTTGCGTCGACTACCGAAAGTTGAATAAGATTACGAAGAAAGACGTGTATCCTTTACCATAAATAGATGACTCGCTGGATCGCATTCGCAACGCTCGTTACTTTTCTTCCATGGATCTACGCAGCGGCTATTGGCAAGTTTCTGTTGATGAGCACGACCGCAAAAAGACCGTTTTCATTACTCCTGATGGACTATACGAGTTCAAGGTCCCTCCCTTCGGCTTATGCTCGGCGCCAGCAACATTTCAAAGAATGATGAACACGGTTCTTTCTGGGATAAAATGGCAATCGTGTCTTGTCTACCTTGACGATGTGGTCGTCTTCTCGGACACATTTGAGCAGCACGTATAGCGCTTACAGGCAGTTCTTCAGCCGATTCGAACAGCTGGACTTTTTCTCGAACGTGACAAATGCCGCTTTGCTTTCGAGGAACTGAAGTTTCTAGGTCACGTTGTCAGCTACGCTGGTACACACCCAGACCCTGAGAAAACGAACGCTGTTTCCACATTTCCTGTCCCAACGAACAAGCGCAATCTCCGCCGATTTATGGGATTTCTGCGCATATTACAGACGCTTTGTCAAAGGCTTTCATAAAATCGCTGAACTGCTAAATGAACTTACAAAAGACGGCGTTCCGTTTGTTTGGGGTCATGATCAGCATCACGCCTTTGACACGCTACGAAAACATCTCCAAGCCCCACCTGTACTCAGTTACTTTTTTTTTATTTACATACTGCAGCCCATTAAGGGCTATAGCAGGAGTGGGTGAAAAAAAAAAGCTGTTGCTCTGTGGCAGTGTTGTCTTTCACGACAACACTGCCACAGAGCTACACACGGATGCCAGCAACGTCGTACTTGGAGCTGTACTGGTTCAATTGCAAAATTGCTTAGAGCGCGTGATTGCCTGTGCAAGTCGAGCACTATCATCCGCAGAGAAAAACTACTCTGCAACAGAAAAAGAATGCTTAGCCGTTGTTTGGGCTATAACAAAGTTTCGCCCTTATTTGTACGGTCGACCATTCAGGGTAGTTAGCGACCACCATTCTTTATGCTGGCTCGCCAACCTCAAAGATCCTTCTGGTCGTCTAGCACGGTGGAGCCTTCGGCTGCAAGAATTCGACGTTACAGTCATTCACAAGTCAGGACGCAAACACACTGATAGTGACTGTCTCTCACGTGCGCCAACTGGAAGTACGAACGCGGATGTTAAAGAGCACGATACATTCCTTTCCTCTATATCAGCAACCGACTTGGCTCAACGACAACGCGACGACATGGAGCTAAGCCCGCTGATTAACTACCTCGAAGGCCGAAAACGCAGCCTTCCTCGAAATTTCGCACGTTCGCTGGCCTCGTTCTACATCAAGAATGCAGTCCTCTATAAGAAAAATTTCGACCATACCCAGGCTACTTACCTACTAGTTGCGCCGACCTCGCTTCGGGGCGATATTTTACATGCTTGTCACGATGAACCATCATCCGGACACCTTGGCTACACGCGCACATTGGAAAGAATTCGCCACTCATACTACTGGCCACGCCTCGCGAAGACAGTCAAACAGTACGTCCGCACATGCCGTGACTGCCAACACCGTAAGACTCCACCTGTCCAATCAGCAGGACTACTACAGCCTATCGCCACGCCGAAAACGCCATTCCATCAAATGGCATTGACTTGCTTGAATCGTTTTCCACGTCTTCGTCTGGAAACCGATGGATTGTCGTTGACACTAATTATTTACGCTTTACAGCGAAACAAAAGCCCTGCCCGAAGCTGCCGCAGTTGAAATCGCTCATTTTTTTTTGTCACCAGCATCGCACTTCGTCACGGAGCGCCAGCTGTGATAATTACTGATCGTGGTACAGCTTTCACCGCAGAGATGCTTCAAGAAGTGCTGAGACTAAGTTCAAGAAGTGCTGAGACTGAACGGTTGAACAAGACCATTGCACATATGATGTCAATGTATGTGGCCGTCAATCACAAGAACTGGGATGATATACTCCCTTGCGTAACTTTTGCTTACAACACAGCAGTCCAAGAGAGTACAGGTTTCACCCCATTTCGCTTAGTTCATGGTCGAGAGGTCACTACAATGCTCGACGCAATGCTCCTTCCCAACAACCTGGGCATGTTCAACGCGGACGCTGCCTTGTTCGCTCAACGCGCCGAGGAGGCCCGTCAACTAGCCTGACGCCGTATGCAGGCTCGCCAAACTGCCGACGCACGCCGCTACAGCCTTACACGCCGAGAGGTTGCCTTCCAACCAGGTGATGAAGTTTGGGTGTGGAGTCCCATCCGACAGCATGGTCACTCTGAAAAGTTGCTGCGGCGCTACTACGGCCCGTACAAAACTCTACGCTGGCTCAGTGGCATTACATACGAAGTTCTCCCTGGGGGCACCTCAAGACGTTCCCGTCGGTTTCCACAAAGTGATGTGGTGCATATGTCAAGGTTCAAGCCATATTTCTCGCGTCATCAATCGAACGTGGACTGACTTACCATGCAATGACTATTTTTTGTCACTTTCGTTTCTTTCTGATTGTCTTGTGTCCTAACTCCTTTCTCTATTGAGTACTTTTATGACACCAGCCCGTTTTTTTCCTTACGCCGCAGTTTTTGTATTCCATGGTAGCATCTTTTCATTCTCATTTTTTTCTCAACGCCCAATACCAGCATCGAGACGATGCTTTTCGGGGAGAGGGAATAATGTCACAGGTAATAGATATGAGCCATCAACTGTAGTGTGAAATCGCTTGGAAGTGAAGAAAAAGAGGTATTTTGCTTCCTGGTCTGGGGGCGAGCGAGACGTAAATTCGTCGCTGTCTGTTATTTCGTTCGTGGCCATATATTTATCATAAAGAAGTACCACCATCCATCGGACATTTCAAGAACTAAAGGAGAGGTAGCGACCTACTACTACAACGACTACTACTACTACAAACATCACGGACGCACGACCTTCCTCTAATAAGGAGCTTCGCCCCTAAAACTTTCGAAGGAGCCCCGCCACGGTGGTCTAGTGGCTAAGGTACTCGGCTGCTGATCTGCAGGTCGTGGGATCAAATCCCGGCTGTGGCGGCTGAATTTCCGATGGAGGCGGAAATGTTGTAGGCCCATGTACTCAGATTTGGGTGCACGCTAAAGAACCCCGGGTGGTCAAAATTTCCGGATCCCTCCCCTACGGTGTCTTTCATAATCAAATAGTGGTTTTGGGACGTTAAACCCTACAAATCAATCAATCAATCAATCAATCAAAACTTTCGAAGGAGTGGTGAAGCGGGGGGGGGGGGGCTATAGCAGGCCATTCTCGTGGTCTGTCTGGGTCATCCCATTGAACACTTGCATTTCCTCCGTGAAAGAGCCTTACTTTGATTTCGCCGCCACCTAGTGTTTGCGACACTGGGCGTGGTCATTAGCACCTTCATTACCGACATTCTCAGAGTACGCAGGCACCCATATCAGCTCCAGATGGTGGGCCGACTTTTAAGAATGCGGAATCTGTTGTCTCACGGACTCGTACTCACGCAAAATTTAGAACTGTGATTTTCTATTCGGTAAGGACAAATCGGGTGTCAGTGTATGGAGCGGTGCGTTATCACCGCTTTTTCCGATGATAACAAAGTGCATGCATGAGAAAGTGGGAGAGTTATGATGGGCTGGACTGCACGTTCAACTGCTGCATCTTCACCCGGTCAAGCTACAAGGACCAATGCAGCATGTGCTTGAGAACCGTATAGTACTTGTTGAGAGCTTTCATTCAGGCCATGCCGCGGGCTCTCGGTATGTCACTAAGGTGTTCATAAAGAAAATGGTTTCACTAAGATGTTGATGATGATGTGAGGGTATCGTCCGGAGGACCAGCAGAAGTATGATAATGGTGGCTGGTATGTGAATTTTGGGCATGTAAGTATGCAACATTCGGTGACAGACTGAACACGTGGTCTTACTGAATGAACTGGCAGCTGACCAATAATGCCTCACGTGGTACATCAAGACTCATTACCTGCCAGAATAAAACACTGGCCATGAAGGAGTGAAGAAAGAAAATTTGAAGCGCTCAAATTTCCTCGTTCAACAACCTGATTCCAAACTATTTCATTAAGGTTGGGTCTAACAAATGTTTGCTTTATTTTATTCAGGTTTCTACAATGATTTTTCAAGGTTTTTTTTTACATTGTTTGGGTTCTCCTCAACGTTGTGTGTAAAAAAGAAAAACAATTCATTGAATTTCCCTTCGTTCTTTTACAGCGAGGGTTTTAATCTGGCGAACTTGATATCTTCAGGCAGAATACAAGACGTTATTGATCATCTGCTATCTGGCTAAAAACTTTATGTGCTCTTTGAAATTAACAGGTTTAAAATGAATGCCACACCTCCCGTCATGACTAATGATGGCATGGTGGTGGCGATGATCTAAGCCCCAGAGTGTTATCGTAACACTCTGGGGCTTAGGTCATCAGGCCATTGTCCAAAATACCCTGCTTTGGTTCCTCGTGGTGGCAGTTTGTTTTCGTTCATTTGAATTTTTTCATATTTACACCTAATTAGGGCAGCAGGTAAAAAAGCACATACTGTGCATTTTCTTCAGCTTCATTGTGCACTCGTTTTAATATCGCTGATGTTTCCACTAGCAGCTTTGTATGCTTTCAGGTATATCAATATCGGTAAATGTCAAAATGTCACCTGTAGAGCATTACGTCCTTCGGTCGCTATTGAAGGTGTGTCGTTACTAGCTGAGTGGAGCTGAAGCTTTTTGAAGCTCATCTGCTTGGCTGTAGGCTATGCATTCTGATCGTGTTACTTTTGAAAAAAATAAAAAAAGTGTGATCGAAGAATTGCGTACCTTAAGGTACGCAATTCTTCGATCACGCTTTTTGTTAGGCTTGCACAGCCTAACAATTGTTAGGCTGTGCAAGCGCATATAGAAGATTCACGTAAATATTCAACATAAACCTGTCGGTGAAAGCTCCGCAGGACTATCAACTAAGCGGATACCAACCAATCAATCAAATTAAAAAGTGCTATAGCTGACCGTGCGTACTGGGAGATGAATTTTATTTTTTCGTAGCCATGTATACCTACTGCCCACTATTCGACGTGGTGGTTATAGGTTTATTTTTGAAGAGTGCACGCTTTCTTGTCTGTCAACTGCAGTCACGGCTTATTAGTGCTGGCGTTAGGCAAGTGGTTATGATTTGCTTTTCCCGGCTGGCAAGTGAGCTTTGTGGTAAGAAGCTCAAGACCACAATATTAAAAAAAATGTGTGCATTCAAAATTCTAGCTGGTCAAAATTATCCGGGAGCCTCGGCTGCTTATCCTGCCTCGTAACCAAATTGTAGTTATTGGTGCATCAAAAATGAGAAGTGTATTACTTGGTCATTCCGAATATATCTTGTGAGTACATTCGCCTGATTCAAGTGCGATTGACAATCAGCTTCCGATACTTCAGTGAGGTCGAGAGCTTGGCTAGTTGTGGAGATATCATTTTAACATATCGTGTAGTAGCGTGAAGTCGACGGGGACACACGACAGCGAGTGTCGTGTTTTCTTGTCTTCTGTGTCCCCGTCGTATTCGCGCTACTACACCATAAGTTAAAATGAAGACTTGCAGTAACCAACGTAAATAGTACTCTTATGGGCTGAGAACACTGCGTGCTTGAAGAATTGGCTGAGCTTGATTTTCGGTTTGGTGAAAATTAGTAGAAAAAAAAACTTTTGAAGCCCTAGCTTATATAGAAAGACTGCTGAAAGATTTAACGGGACCTATGCGAGAAGCGTGGTAAAACATGCAAATGGCTTTCTTTATACGCCCGCCTTCATTTGCTGAGCAATGGAAACCTTCAAGACGAGGGCCGCTGTGTTTGTCGGTGGCCATCCAGTTAAATCTACATCATTAGAAAGCAGAAAGAAATATCATGTGCCAGGAGCATGTTCCCTTCGTTTTGTGCCTAGATCTTGCTGATACAAAACATGCGAGGTCAATGACAGCTGTAATATACGAGGACGCGGCTGCACCAGACATCAAGTGATGCCAACGCTTCTCAACAAAAGGAACAATATAGCTCAGTGGAGCTGGTGTTTCTGTACATTTTTCCGGCCAATAGTTCTCCTGCTTTGAAAATCACCGCTTTCCTGCATCTCGAAAGTTTAGCCTATACAAAAATTTCTGGAAGGAAAAAGTCCAAACAGAGCAGTTATTCCGTCCATTCTATTGAAGATATCTAGATATGCACTGAGATTGGTGGTGTCCGAGTTCTATGGCGACATTTTTTGCATCAGGTTTTCCAGAGAGGCGAGAAACCTGCAATGTGATCTTCAATGTCATCTTTATTTAAAAAAAGAAAGAGTTCCCATGAATTTGGCGAAATTTCGGCAATATGAATTCTCGCGGTGACTCATTTTATAACGATGGAATAGAGCAGATTTTTCAATTGTAGTTGGGTAAGCCTTTATTCAAGATATATTTACCAGATGCACTGCTGTTTCTTCGGAGCCAGTGTAACCGTCTGCATCCCACATTGACAGGTTCCCACTCCAGTGTGATTGCACAGAAGAGAATCTTCATCATTTCTAATGAAGTCTGAACATTCATTCTAGTTTAGACTTTGTAGCGAAATTAAATGGTCATTTTTATCATATTTCATGGGAGGAATGATTTAGTCAATTGTTTTGTTGGTTGTATATCCGGCTTAATGGTCGTGATAGGTGCAAAAACTTAGTGATCAAAAGATGGGTGCACTGCAAGGCATATTAACTCACCAGTCGATCCTGCCTTATTTTCAATCTATGGAAGCTTTTTTTCAAGAATCAACTTATTGTAGTTGAGATACTATATAGGCGGATTTAAAAAAAATATCAGTATTGCATAAACTGAGAAAAAAGTGCAAAAACTTCGCATAACGGTTTAGTCACACAGTAAAAGAAGCTGTGAAAGCAGAGTTGAAAAATCTCTGACGTAAACTGGTTAGTGATGTTTTTAATAATCAAGGCGCTGTAATGCAGTCATGACCCTGTAACTATTTGGTGTTAAAATACATTTTCTTGTGGAACAAAGTTATCATTACTACAATGCATGATTTTCTTTTTTTTTGGGGGGGGGGGAAGGTCAGTATAGCATACTGCCACTCCAATCATTTAGCCTTTACATACTATTTTCGATATCTCTAGCTACCATTTAGCAGTTGTAGTATGTCAAAAATAAGTGTTACTTCATGGTTGTTCAAAATATTTGTGCATATATTGTGTGTTGTGCATCGCTCAAAGCCAAACGTTTTTTTTTTTCAAAAACTTTATCCCTCAATTACACGCCAGGTATTTTGGGAGCTGGCTTGCCAGGTTTTTAAGCTAGGGCAAAATCCCGTGCCGTAACGTTAGTTCCAGAGGGGATCGCTGGAGGCGCACTTGTGCAATAATTCATAGCTCACCCACTGGGTGGCGCGCCACCACTTGAGGCGACGCAGCACACACCTGCTTTCCTGCAATTCCACCCACTCCGCTGCACACTCGACGCGCACGCTACTTGTCGCAGCTACTCATTATGAATATCTTGAAGGTGATTCAAGCGGTGGTTATAGCTTGTAGGGCAACAGCAGTGCGGGCCCGCCAGCAAGACACTGCAGTGCGAGCTCGCGAGCTTGAAGAAATACGCCAGCCTCGTGCAGACCCCGAGTAGAAGACTTGCGAAGCGTAGACGGGCACGTAAGCGGCGACAAAAAAACCTAGAAGAGGAGCGGGTGCGGTAGGCGGTGGTCAAGCACCGAACGCGGTCGCAAGCTGTTGCTAATGGCACAGACGCGCGCTTTTTTTTATCTTCTCCGTGCCAGTTCCTCAATAATCATTCTTTGCGTGGATATGGCGCGACTGTTTGATAAGGGTCATGAAAAGAGTGACCAACTTGGTACAGCCTATCTGTAGACATATCCTTGCCCAAATGAACGTCCAATTCTCGCCGAAAAACATCCCTATCACCAGCGTTCTCACCGCAGGCTTCGGCACAAATGGGTAGTACAAAAGGGTCGTCCGCAAGCGAATGTGCATAGGCCACAGTGCAAGCCTGTAGCGAGCAAATATATTCAGGAGGTTGGAGGGGGCAGTTGCTTAGGACTTCGTAAAAACGCCTATTTTAGCATATGTTTTCCATAAAGCACCTTCCTTCATAGAGATTTAGGAGGCGGGGTGTTGCTAGGGCACTTAACATGACTGAGATCCTACCACATTGAAACACCAACTTTTGTTGATGTCAAGGCATTATTTGTGAAAATAAATGACCTGGGTGGCTTTTTTCGCCTATAAATGATTTAGGAAAGTATGCACCAGTCATCGGAGGAAGCTGCGGGAGCAAGGCAAAAGTAGTTTCAAGCATTCCAATGTGCTTGAACAAACAACGGCAACTGAGCACCCTACGAAGTCGCATTTGAGGCAAGTCCAACGACGTCCGTTCTGTGACACCTGAATGTTCATTTGAATGTATCCTCATCATCATAATCATCATCATCATATGCCTGCCTACACCCGCTGCAAGGCAAAGGCCTCTCCCATAATCCGCCAATGATCCCGGTCTCGTGCTTTCTGCTACCACGTGATACATGCGAACTTTTTAGTCTCATCGACCGACTTACCATTCTCTCTCTCCTCCGTGCGTTTGGCTTCTCTGGGAATCCAGTCAGTTCCCACAATGATCAGCCGTTATTATGTCTACGTGCTACGTGCATTTTTTTTCTTCTGTTCATTTCTTTTTGATTTCAACCATGATATCTTTAACCCCGGTCCTTCCCTTGACCCACAATGCTCTCTTCTTTTCTCATAAAGTTGCACCTATCATTTTTCTTTCCGTCGCTCGCTGCGGCGTCTTCCATTTAAGCTGAACCGTCTTTGTCAGCCTCAAGGTATGTGCTCCGTAGGTAAATACCGGCAAGATTCAGGTTTTATATACCTCCCTCTTGAGAATTAGTGGCCGATTGCTATTCATTATTTGAGAATGCTTGCTGAATTCGATCCACCCTATCCTTATTCTACTAGTTATTTCACTCTCATTGTTCGGCTCCATGATTACTACATGCATCAAGTAGACATTCTTTTACAACTTCTAGGATCTCTCCACCTATGCAGTATTTCAGGCATTACGGATTGAAGGCATAAATCAACCTTAAATAAACATACTGTAAGATATCCACAGTGAATCTACAGGCACCATACTTCTCCACAAAGATAGCGCCAGAATACCAATAAAGAATAAGGTAAGGCAGAGAGACACGATCGCTCCAATGCTATTGACCCTGTGTTCACAGGAGGTTTTCATGGCACTAAATTGGGAAGAGCTAGGGATAAAGATAATAGAGAGTATGTTAGTAACCTGTGATTCGCTGATGACATCGCCTGGATGAGTAACTGAGGGGATGAATTACAGCTCACGATCACTGAACTGATCACGGAAAGCAGAAGAGTAGGCCTGAAATTTATTATGCACAAAACTAGAGTATTGTGCAACACTCTCAGTAGCTAGCAGCACATTTGGATGTATACGTAAAATCAAAGCGATGAAGTTCATACACAACAAATTTAGTGAGCTATAATCCTTGCAACCAGTGGTTTCAATGATCACTTAAACAAAGATGAATGCGCCCCACGATTTTCACCTTTTACTTGCGTTCTCCCTTCGACTCTCGTTTACTGTGCGTGGGAGTGTTTCATTACCCGCCATCCAAAGTTCTGATGATGGTTCTTTTCCGTTTGTATTCACTACACATTGGAATGAATAGTGTCCACTTGATAGAAGCAAAGGCAAAAAAAAAAGCGTGACCTCCTATATTACCTTCAGCCATTGTGGAAGCTACGAGCAAAACAAGCCAAAATTGGTTATTACCAAGATTTTGTGATTTACTTGTCTGACGCGCGTGTTAGCAATTGATAGTTCATAAATGAAGCTGGAGCACTGAAAACATAAGAGCACGATACTGTGTGGTGACGAGCAATTATATAGGACAATGGAACGTCAAGATGTACGTGATATTTGATGTTTATCGCGCGTCATAAATATGCATCTAGTGCGTATATCATTTACACGACGCACACTACGGTCAAAGACTCTGCTGAGTTTCATAGTCATGGTTACCTCGGTGCGCTGTAAGGGCTACTCGAAACTATAGAGCAAATGCCACATTATGACACCTTCTCACGTGCCGGGCTGGCGAGAACGGAAGTAATTCGCTTACCCAACACGTTCTCAACAACCCGTGTCTAACTATCTCGCCTCTCTGTCAAGTACAAAAGGTAAGTAGATTGCAAAAATTTAATCTTGTTATTCAGTCCTTCACACCTGTGACAATCCTCGAGCAAACAGTTACGTCAATTACGGCGTTTCAACATAGCACGCAGAGTTGTCCCGTCTGCGTTGTTTTCGCCGCTGTTCTCGCGAGTGGTCCTATAATGTGGTCCGTGTTGGGGCTAGTTTGTTTGACATCTTGCTTAGGGGAGCGTGGATTTGGTTAAGAAAAAAACACAGGACAAAAAGAAGGCTCGCCTCCAACTGGATTTATTCGAAACAGCTGCCGTCGTGTGTTCTTTTCTTAACCAAATCCATCCATGCTCAACTAAGCAAGGTGGTCCAACAAACACTTTATGGCGGTTCAGTGATTCAGTGGAACGTTTGACTAGTAGAGAGGATTTCTGAGCTCTATTTCTAAATATTGAATACATAATATCTAAACCTTTATGTAGAACTTGCTAGTTACATCTGGTTCCACAGAAAACGGCTGAAGAAAGTCAAACGTTGTACTACTACGAAAAGGTGGCACCACACGTTTGGAAAAACTCGAGTCTCACGTCATTGAAGGACTTTTAGTAAGAATATGTTGATAACAAAATAAAAATATTTATGACTGTGTATACAAATAAATAAACAAACACCCTATCTACGAGAAACGGTAGCCCCATTTTAAGACCGCTTGTAGTACCATAGCTAATTCCAAAGCAAGCTGGAGTTTCATTGCATAAATCTTGGGCAAAAAAAGAAGGTTCATCCGTGTCCAGGGACTACGAGCCACCACCTAAAGCCATCGAGACCAAATTGCCGGCCCATTGTGTCCAATAAAGTATTTTCTCTCTCTCTTATATCATGTCATTGTACTACACCCTCAAGACTGAATCATTGCAGAAAAGGGTGGCTAACAGTGCATACCAAATAAAAACAAAATGAAAAAAAACTGGCATTTTAACACAAAAAAATAACTGATTACTCAGTAGTAAGGAAGTGATGATGTGCGAAATGGCCGAGCGATACTTTGAGGCAAGTATGCGGCTGTCAATGAAAAAAGGTTGAATAATTGAAACGTACGAGGTAATACACTACAATCTTCAATTTTCCTAAAGCCAAAGTTTAAAGGACTGCCTACATACTTTCACTTGTTTACCAAATAATTTTAAGGCGTATTTGGGGGCAAAATCTTACCTGGAAGTTCTTCGTATACTGCATCGTTTGGTTCTGTATGCTCGCCAGTTGTATTTGCAGTGATGTTAACAGGATATGAAACGCTGTAATCGGAGGGCGAATACTCCTTAGTAAGCTAATAAGACATATTTTCAGAGACGTGAACATACAGAAAAGTTTTGTCCTCAAGATACCCAGTTTCGGAAAGAGAGCTCTGAAGATCTAGGAAAGACTTCAGACATAGTATTTATAATTATTAAACACACAGCGCAAGTACTGAAACTAGCGCAGGAAGGGAGAGCCCTCCTGCTTTAGACTCAGGAGAATTCACCGTGCTTCACCAACAAACCCTTGTCTGCCCTATTGTATTATTGTATTAGATTCTGTCTTTGTAAACACTCATTAAATGCGAAGCATTCCTTTGCTTACTACAGGATATATATATCTATATATATATATATAAATATGAAAGTAGATGCGCTTTCACATAACAACTGTTTATTGTGCCGACGTTTCGACAGGAACCCTGTCTTTTTCAAGGCATAATACTATTTACACATGTTCCGTGCCTTTTTATATCCTGTCGAGACAGGAGGGGAGGGGTCAAATGAGAAAGAGAGAGAGAAAAAAAAAAGAAAAAAAAGAAGGAAGGAAGAAACAGCGAAACGGGAGGACAAACAATAAATAAAATATAGAAAATCTAGGAGAAGAAGCAAGACCGACATGGCGTAATTAGAAGGCGGCAGCATTTCAACAGAGTAGGGCAGAGGTAGATGAGGAGTGTCATCATTGTCAACAATACCTCCCCCGCACCCACACTTCCCCAAGTGGGCAGGGAGCCGCCGTTTTTGTATTTCACCTTTCCGTGTAGTCCGCTGGCGGCTCGTTCCTCTTTGAAGTGTATGACAAGTTAATGGGGAGGGCTTAAGCGCTTTAAGTGCATGCTGGTGGCATCGGGAGTAGCGAAAAAGCCGGTGAATGAGGCACTGCCATCGATATTCATTATATGCATTGGTTCCTTGTCAGTGAAGGAACAGAATGTGCGTTAAAGGATTAACGAAGGTAAAAAAAAAAAGAACAGGGGGGGGGGGAGAGACTGTACCACTCCGGGACAGTCACCACACAGTTGAGGCGCACTGGGAAGATATGCGCGCATGTAGGAAAAAGTTAACGAAACCACCTAGCTGTCAGCTCCTTGTCAGTGAAGGAACAGAATGTGCGTTGAAGCTTGACGAAGAAAAAAAAGAAAAAAAAAGCAAAAAAAAGGGGGGGGGGGACCGTACGACCTCCGGGACCACTTATCTGTGCGTTCCGGCTGTGCTTGATGAGGCAAATCGTTTCTATGTTGTCAGATGCATAGGCCAAAAGCTTCGTTAGCGGGTAATATTATTGTCGTAATGAAACCGGACTGATTAGAGAGAAGCGTTTGCGTCTTTTAGCGGTCGTAACGCAGACAGAGTGCCTGGGTGTTCATTTATTCCGTATTTTATCGTGTTAAATTTGTAGATAAAATAAGATTCCCGTTGTTCCCGTTCTCTGATTGTTCGAAAGTTGTTTTCTAGTAGTGTAACCCTGATGTCATCAAAGCTGTGGTCTTTTAATGTGCAGTGTTTTGAAAGTGGAAGGCCTGGAAGAGATCGTACATGTGCCCGATGGTTGTTGAATCTAATTCTAAACGGAGTGTCTGTCTGGCCCACGTATTGCTTGTTACATACCCCACATTCCAAGAGGTATATGACATTGTCTGAGTCACAGTCTAGTGCACCTCTTATCCTGTGCTTAAAATCCGAGTGGGTGCTTTTCGCCACTGTCGTTGTCTGCATGTGTTTGCATAGCCTGCATCTGCTTTTTCCGCAAGGTTGACACCCAATTTGAGGTTTCACACCTATCTTTGAATTTATTAAATGATCCTTTATATTTTTCGGCCTTCTGTATACAACACAAGGAGGAGAAGTGAAAATTTTGGATAGTCGCACGCTCTGTTCTAATATGTTAAAGTGTTTTCTTAGGACCTTGTTTATGTTCGGTGGGTTGCTCGTGAAAGTTAATAGCAAGTTTTTGTTGCGGTGTTGGTCGGCGTTTCTCTGGTGGTTGAGAAGAATCTGGCGGTCCAGATTTTCAGCTTTTTTGATGGCGTCATCGATGATAGCTGGTGGGTATTCTTGATTAAGGAGTACTTCGCGCATATGTGTGCTGTTTTTGTGGAAGTCCTCGGTGCGGGAGCAGATTCGTCGAAATCTGTGTGCTTGGGAATAGGGAATGCTGGTCTTGCAATGTCGCGGGTGGCAGCTTTTGAAGTGCAGGTATTGTTGCCTGTCTGTAGGTTTTCTGTATACGTTAGTTACCAACGCACCATCGTCAACTCGAATGAGTACATCAAGAAAGTTTATTTCAGTGTTAGAGTAGGTGTGTGTAAAATAAATGCTGGGGTGTACCTGGTTGAATGCCTGTATGAATTTGAGGAGCTCGTTTTCCGAATGTGTCCAAATTATGAATATATCATCTAGGTACCGTTTATAGAGTAATGGTTTGATATTACAAGATGAAAGAAAATTGGACTCTATGTGGTGCATGAATATGTTGGCGTAGTTTGGGGCCATTCTTGTACCCATTGCCGTACCGCTGATTTGAAGATAGTACTGGTTGTTAAATTCAAAGCTGTTCAAATCGAGTACAAGTCTTGTGAAGATTTCAATTACTTTTTTGCTTGGATAAGCGACAGGGTTGTGTGTGCCATACGATTCAACAAGTGCCCTTACACCATCGTCATGTGGGATATTTGTGTAGAGTGAGCTAACATCCAATGTTACGAGAAATGCACCGTCTGGAATTTTCACGTCTGCTATTTCCCGAAGGAAGTGGTTTGTGTCACGCAAGAAGGACTCATGTGTGGGTGGTATGTCTTTGATTAAAGAATCAATATAACTGGAAATGGGTTCCGTTAACGTTCCCGTGCCTGGTATAATGGGTCTGCCAGGGTTATTCTCTTTATGAATCTTCGGCAGCATGTAAAAACGGCCAGGCGCCGAATGTACCGTAATAAGTGCCTTTTTAAGCTTTGAATTAATGGCGCCTTCACGTGTGAGATTCTCTAGGGTTGTTACAATGATTTTTTTGTGCTCCGTGGTAGGGTCAAAGTCGAGGTGTTTGTAGAATTGTTTGTTATTTAGTTGTCGCTTGCCTTCCTCAATGTAGTCTGATCTATTCAGAACAACAATCGCGCCTCCTTTGTCTGCTGGTTTGATGACGAGATCTTCGCAGTTGCTCAACGTGAGTAGTGCCTCTTTTTCTCTTTTTGATATGTTATTCATGCTTGGTTTGTGCACTTTGTACGCATGTATAACATCTTTTTGAACCGCGTCTATATAGAGATCCAGATGTCGATCTCTGTTGGCGTCTGGGGTCCATTGCCGTCCAATTACCCCACGAAAACGTGCGTTATCTTTTTCGGGTTTATCAAAGAAATATTCCTCCAATCTTAAATTTCGTGCGAAGTTGTCTAGGTCTTTTAGGAGCGTGAATTCATCATACCTTCCGTTGCCAGGGCAGAATGTAAGTCCGCGTGATAGTATACTCAATTCTTCTTTGCTAAGTTCTTTGTCGGAAAGGTTAATAACGTTTGGCTCTTTGGGGTGTGGTGGCAAATTTTTTTGAACGTGAGATGATTTGGTATTTTTTCTGTAAGCAGCAGTGGGTATATGTGACACATTGTCCCGCGCAAATTTCTTCTTCTTAAGTTTTTCAATTTCCTCCGTTTTTTTGTGCTCAAATACGTCTAGTTCTTTAGTTTCCCACTCCGAAAGAGAAAAGTTATTTCTTAAATACCGCTCCTCGTCTGTCAGTGCGTTTAGAGTCTTTCTACAGTGTTCGATGGTGACCTTCGTTAGCTCCTGTGTGGCGTGATCGAGAATTTCGTTCCACCGTTTCATTTCCCCTTCGGCAAAGTTATGCATCGATGGTGTTAGCGACAAGCGCAGCCCCTTCGGAGCCGTACCCGCCAGTACATATTGCTCGAGGCTTTGCACGTGAAGTTCATGCCGTATTCTTTTGTCAACCACTTTTCTAAGTTTAAGAAAATTTGGACTCGTTCTATGGCCTAGTTCATCTGAAACGGACGGAGTTTGCCCACTCACACAGCCACTATGTCACTTTGCACAGACGCGGCGAATAGGGCCGCAAGGTGCCCGGAGGTCGTACCTGGTTTGGGTTGGAGCTCCATCCCGTTGTGCCTCCCGTGACGAGCTGGCCTGTAGACGCCTGCTGTTGGCAGCTGGTGGTTGCTGCTTGTTCGTTGATGATGTTGGCTGCTGATTTTTCCTTGCGGGTGGTTTATTCTGGCCAATCGTTGCTGTTGATTTTGGTACAGCTGGCCGTTGTTGTTGGCCCGGATTACCCTTCGTCGCCGTTTCCGGGGTGTGTGTTGTAGGCGTCGACGACAGCCGTGGCAAGCGTGATGGCTGTGTTGCACTCGGTGAGGGGGGTCCCGACGGGGTATGCTGGCCTGGAGAACGGGCAGCAACTGTTTCCGGGGCTGCTGGGTTCATATTATTTTCTTTGCCGCCTCGACAGGTGGCATCGGAAGAGTCACGCCGCAGTGCTTGGGAGTAGGATGGCGTCTCCCGAAGCTCGTACGCCCCCGCCTCCGGTTGTGGCGCGTGTTCCAGCCAGTTGTTGATGTATGGCCGCCGTAGGTCGAGGAGCAGGTTGTAGATGTTCCAGGCCAGGAGAGACACTCCAGCGAAGCTCGGGTGCAGACCATCGGCCGCGAGTACGGTCCACGGCGGGAGCGCGTCGATGCGATGGTTCACATAGAAGACGCCCTCTCTCTCATGGCACAAACTCAGCAGTCGCAAGTTAAACTCCCGAGCCTCGAAGTTGAACCACCTCACCGCACGCCAGTTGTGTCGGCGGAGTCGTTGGTTGGGGGCTCGTGGGAGCACTAGTGTGGCAAACACCATAGGAATATCTGGTCTCTCATGCCGGATGCGGTCAAGGAGGGCGACGTAACGGTTGAATGCTGTAGGGGCATCCGTATTGGCCAGGTCGTTAGTTCCAATGTGCAGAATAAGGTTCGAGGTACCTTTAGGGACGAAGTCCAATAGCTCTCCGATGTCGCCAATGCATGCGCCAGGCTGGCAGATGAAGGCAGGTGAATGGGGGCTGGCCGGATCGAAGTGTTGATGCAGGTACTTTAGTTGTGAGTCACCGACTATTGCCGTCGAGGCTCCGTGGATTGGAAACCTCCATGTAAGTTGTTTGCGAAAGGCGTGGGCAGCAGCCATTTGTGGTAAGGCTTATATGCAGAAGAATAACTTCGGTTGCCGCAACAGGATATCCGACAGGATATCCGACAGGATATCCTGTCTCGACAGGATATAAAAAGGCACGGAACATGTGTAAATAGTATTATGCCTTGAAAAAGACAGGGTTCCTGTCGAAACGTCGGCACAATAAACAGTTGTTATGTGAAAGCGCATCTACTTTCATATTTATAACCTTGCGGCAACCGAAGTTATTCTTCTGCATAAGCCTTACCACAAATGGCTGCTGCCCACGCCTTTCGCAAACAACTTACATGGAGGTTTCCAATCCACGGAGCCTCGACGGCAATAGTCGGTGACTCACAACTAAAGTACCTGCATCAACACTTCGATCCGGCCAGCCCCCATTCACCTGCCTTCATCTGCCAGCCTGGCGCATGCATTGGCGACATCGGAGAGCTATTGGACTTCGTCCCTAAAGGTACCTCGAACCTTATTCTGCACATTGGAACTAACGACCTGGCCAATACGGATGCCCCTACAGCATTCAACCGTTACGTCGCCCTCCTTGACCGCATCCGGCATGAGAGACCAGATATTCCTATGGTGTTTGCCACACTAGTGCTCCCACGAGCCCCCAACCAACGACTCCGCCGACACAACTGGCGTGCGGTGAGGCGGTTCAACTTCGAGGCTCGGGAGTTTAACTTGCGACTGCTGAGTTTGTGCCATGAGAGAGAGGGCGTCTTCTATGTGAACCATCGCATCGACGCGCTCCCGCCGTGGACCGTACTCGCGGCCGATGGTCTGCACCCGAGCTTCGCTGGAGTGTCTCTCCTGGCCTGGAACATCTACAACCTGCTCCTCGACCTACGGCGGCCATACATCAACAACTGGCTGGAACACGCGCCACAACCGGAGGCGGGGGCGTACGAGCTTCGGGAGACGCCATCCTACTCCCAAGCACTGCGGCGTGACTCTTCCGATGCCACCTGTCGAGGCGGCAAAGAAAATAATATGAACCCAGCAGCCCCGGAAACAGTTGCTGCCCGTTCTCCAGGCCAGCATACCCCGTCGGGACCCCCCTCACCGAGTGCAACACAGCCATCACGCTTGCCACGGCTGTCAGTCGACGCCTACAACACACACCCCGGAAACGGCGACGAAGGGTAATCCGGGCCAACAACAACGGCCAGCTGTACCAAAATCAACAGCAACGAGTGGCCAGAATAAACCACCCGCAAGGAAAAATCAGCAGCCAACATCATCAACGAACAAGCAGCAACCACCAGCTGCCAACAGCAGGCGTCTACAGGCCAGCTCGTCACGGGAGGCACAACGGGATGGAGCTCCAACCCAAACCAGGTACGACCTCCGGGCACCTTGCGGCCCTATTCGCCGCGTCTGTGCAAAGTGACATACTGGCTGTGTGAGTGGGCAAACTCCGTCCGTTTCAGATGAACTAGGCCATAGAACGGGTCCAAATTTTCTTAAACTTAGAAAAGTGGTTGACAAAAGAATACGGCATGAACTTCACGTGCAAAGCCTCGAGCAATATGTACTGGCGGGTACGGCTCCGAAGGGGCTGCGCTTGTCGCTAACACCATCGATGCATAACTTTGCCGAAGGGGAAATGAAACGGTGGAACGAAATTCTCGATCACGCCACACAGGAGCTAACGAAGGTCACCATCGAACACTGTAGAAAGACTCTAAACGCACTGACAGACGAGGAGCGGTATTTAAGAAATAACTTTTCTCTTTCGGAGTGGGAAACTAAAGAACTAGACGTATTTGAGCACAAAAAAAACGGAGGAAATTGAAAAACTTAAGAAGAAGAAATTTGCGCGGGACAATGTGTCACATATACCCACTGCTGCTTACAGAAAAAATACCAAATCATCTCACGTTCAAAAAAATTTGCCACCACACCCCAAAGAGCCAAACGTTATTAACCTTTCCGACAAAGAACTTAGCAAAGAAGAATTGAGTATACTATCACGCGGACTTACATTCTGCCCTGGCAACGGAAGGTATGATGAATTCACGCTCCTAAAAGACCTAGACAACTTCGCACGAAATTTAAGATTGGAGGAATATTTCTTTGATAAACCCGAAAAAGATAACGCACGTTTTCGTGGGGTAATTGGACGGCAATGGACCCCAGACGCCAACAGAGATCGACATCTGGATCTCTATATAGACGCGGTTCAAAAAGATGTTATACATGCGTACAAAGTGCACAAACCAAGCATGAATAACATATCAAAAAGAGAAAAAGAGGCACTACTCACGTTGAGCAACTGCGAAGATCTCGTCATCAAACCAGCAGACAAAGGAGGCGCGATTGTTGTTCTGAATAGATCAGACTACATTGAGGAAGGCAAGTGACAACTAAATAACAAACAATTCTACAAACACCTCGACTTTGACCCTACCACGGAGCACAAAAAAATCATTGTAACAACCCTAGAGAATCTCACACGTGAAGGCGCCATTAATTCAAAGCTTAAAAAGGCACTTATTACGGTACATTCGGCGCCTGGCCGTTTTTACATGCTGCCGAAGATTCATAAAGAGAATAACCCTGGCAGACCCATTATATCAGGCACGGGAACGTTAACGGAACCCATTTCCAGTTATATTGATTCTTTAATCAAAGACATACCACCCACACATGAGTCCTTCTTGCGTGACACAAACCACTTCCTTCGGGAAATAGCAGACGTGAAAATTCCAGACGGTGCATTTCTCGTAACATTGGATGTTAGCTCACTCTACACAAATATCCCACATGACGATGGTGTAAGGGCACTTGTTGAATCGTATGGCACACACAACCCTGTCGCTTATCCAAGCAAAAAAGTAATTGAAATCTTCACAAGACTTGTACTCGATTTGAACAGCTTTGAATTTAACAACCAGTACTATCTTCAAATCAGCGGTACGGCAATGGGTACAAGAATGGCCCCAAACTACGCCAACATATTCATGCACCACATAGAGTCCAATTTTCTTTCATCTTGTAATATCAAACCATTACTCTATAAACGGTACCTAGATGATATATTCATAATTTGGACACATTCGGAAAACGAGCTCCTCAAATTCATACAGGCATTCAACCAGGTACACCCCAGCATTTATTTTACACACACCTACTCTAACACTGAAATAAACTTTCTTGATGTACTCATTCGAGTTGACGATGGTGCGTTGGTAACTAACGTATACAGAAAACCTACAGACAGGCAACAATACCTGCACTTCAAAAGCTGCCACCCGCGACATTGCAAGACCAGCATTCCCTATTCCCAAGCACACAGATTTCGACGAATCTGCTCCCGCACCGAGGACTTCCACAAAACAGCACACATATGCGCGAAGTACTCCTTAATCAAGAATACCCACCAGCTATCATCGATGACGCCATCAAAAAAGCTGAAAATCTGGACCGCCAGATTCTTCTCAACCACCAGAGAAACGCCGACCAACACCGCAACAAAAACTTGCTATTAACTTTCACGAGCAACCCACCGAACATAAACAAGGTCCTAAGAAAACACTTTAACATATTAGAACAGAGCGTGCGACTATCCAAAATTTTCACTTCTCCTCCTTGTGTTGTATACAGAAGGCCGAAAAATATAAAGGATCATTTAATAAATTCAAAGATAGGTGTGAAACCTCAAATTGGGTGTCAACCTTGCGGAAAAAGCAGATGCAGGCTATGCAAACACATGCAGACAACGACAGTGGCGAAAAGCACCCACTCGGATTTTAAGCACAGGATAAGAGGTGCACTAGACTGTGACTCAGACAATGTCATATACCTCTTGGAATGTGGGGTATGTAACAAGCAATACGTGGGCCAGACAGACACTCCGTTTAGAATTAGATTCAACAACCATCGGGCACATGTACGATCTCTTCCAGGCCTTCCACTTTCAAAACACTGCACATTAAAAGACCACAGCTTTGATGACATCAGGGTTACACTACTAGAAAACAACTTTCGAACAATCAGAGAACGGGAACAACGGGAATCTTATTTTATCTACAAATTTAACACGATAAAATACGGAATAAATGAACACCCAGGCACTCTGTCTGCGTTACGACCGCTAAAAGACGCAAACGCTTCTCTCTAATCAGTCCGGTTTCATTACGACAATAATATTACCCGCTAACGAAGCTTTTGGCCTATGCATCTGACAACATAGAAACGATTTGCCTCATCAAGCACAGCCGGAACGCACAGATAAGTGGTCCCGGAGGTCGTACGGTCCCCCCCCCCTTTTTTTTGCTTTTTTTTTCTTTTTTTTTCTTCGTCAAGCTTCAACGCACATTCTGTTCCTTCACTGACAAGGAGCTGACAGCTAGGTGGTTTCGTTAACTTTTTCCTACATGCGCGCATATCTTCCCAGTGCGCCTCAACTGTGTGGTGACTGTCCCGGAGTGGTACAGTCGCTCCCCCCCCCCCCCTGTTCTTTTTTTTTTACCTTCGTTAATCCTTTAACGCACATTCTGTTCCTTCACTGACAAGGAACCAATGCATATAATGAATATCGATGGCAGTGCCTCATTCACCGGCTTTTTCGCTACTCCCGATGCCACCAGCATGCACTTAAAGCGCTTAAGCCCTCCCCATTAACTTGTCATACACTTCAAAGAGGAACGAGCCGCCAGCGGACTACACGGAAAGGTGAAATACAAAAACGGCGGCTCCCTGCCCACTTGGGGAAGTGTGGGTGCGGGGGAGGTATTGTTGACAATGATGACACTCCTCATCTACCTCTGCCCTACTCTGTTGAAATGCTGCCCCCTTCTAATTACGCCATGTCGGTCTTGCTTCTTCTCCTAGATTTTCTATATTTTATTTATTGTTTGTCCTCCCGTTTCGCTGTTTCTTCCTTCCTTCTTTTTTTTCTTTTTTTTCTCTCTCTCTTTCTCATTTGACCCCTCCCCTCCTGTCTCGACAGGATATAAAAAGGCACGGAACATGTGTAAATAGTATTATGCCTTGAAAAAGACAGGGTTCCTGTCGAAACGTCGGCACAATAAACAGTTGTTATGTGAAAGCGCATCTACTTTCATATTTATAACCTTGCGGCAACCGAAGTTATTCTTCTGCATATAAGCCTTACCACAAATGGCTGCTGCCCACGCCTTTCGCAAACAACTTACATGGAGGTTTCCAATCCACGGAGCCTCGACGGCAATAGTCGGTGACTCACAACTAAAGTACCTGCATCAACACTTCGATCCGGCCAGCCCCCATTCACCTGCCTTCATCTGCCAGCCTGGCGCATGCATTGGCGACATCGGAGAGCTATTGGACTTCGTCCCTAAAGGTACCTCGAACCTTATTCTGCACATTGGAACTAACGACCTGGCCAATACGGATGCCCCTACAGCATTCAACCGTTACGTCGCCCTCCTTGACCGCATCCGGCATGAGAGACCAGATATTCCTATGGTGTTTGCCACACTAGTGCTCCCACGAGCCCCCAACCAACGACTCCGCCGACACAACTGGCGTGCGGTGAGGTGGTTCAACTTCGAGGCTCGGGAGTTTAACTTGCGACTGCTGAGTTTGTGCCATGAGAGAGAGGGCGTCTTCTATGTGAACCATCGCATAGACGCGCTCCCGCCGTGGACCGTACTCGCGGCCGATGGTCTGCACCCGAGCTTCGCTGGAGTGTCTCTCCTGGCCTGGAACATCTACAACCTGCTCCTCGACCTACGGCGGCCATACATCAACAACTGGCTGGAACACGCGCCACAACCGGAGGCGGGGGCGTACGAGCTTCGGGAGACGCCATCCTACTCCCAAGCACTGCGGCGTGACTCTTCCGATGCCACCTGTCGAGGCGGCAAAGAAAATAATATGAACCCAGCAGCCCCGGAAACAGTTGCTGCCCGTTCTCCAGGCCAGCATACCCCGTCGGGACCCCCCTCACCGAGTGCAACACAGCCATCACGCTTGCCACGGCTGTCGTCGACGCCTACAACACACACCCCGGAAACGGCGACGAAGGGTAATCCGGGCCAACAACAACGGCCAGCTGTACCAAAATCAACAGCAACGAGTGGCCAGAATAAACCACCCGCAAGGAAAAATCAGCAGCCAACATCATCAACGAACAAGCAGCAACCACCAGCTGCCAACAGCAGGCGTCTACAGGCCAGCTCGTCACGGGAGGCACAACGGGATGGAGCTCCAACCCAAACCAGGTACGACCTCCGGGCACCTTGCGGCCCTATTCGCCGCGTCTGTGCAAAGTGACATACTGGCTGTGTGAGTGGGCAAACTCCGTCCGTTTCAGATGAACTAGGCCATAGAACGGGTCCAAATTTTCTTAAACTTAGAAAAGTGGTTGACAAAAGAATACGGCATGAACTTCACGTGCAAAGCCTCGAGCAATATGTACTGGCGGGTACGGCTCCGAAGGGGCTGCGCTTGTCGCTAACACCATCGATGCATAACTTTGCCGAAGGGGAAATGAAACGGTGGAACGAAATTCTCGATCACGCCACACAGGAGCTAACGAAGGTCACCATCGAACACTGTAGAAAGACTCTAAACGCACTGACAGACGAGGAGCGGTATTTAAGAAATAACTTTTCTCTTTCGGAGTGGGAAACTAAAGAACTAGACGTATTTGAGCACAAAAAAACGGAGGAAATTGAAAAACTTAAGAAGAAGAAATTTGCGCGGGACAATGTGTCACATATACCCACTGCTGCTTACAGAAAAAATACCAAATCATCTCACGTTCAAAAAAATTTGCCACCACACCCCAAAGAGCCAAACGTTATTAACCTTTCCGACAAAGAACTTAGCAAAGAAGAATTGAGTATACTATCACGCGGACTTACATTCTGCCCTAGCAACGGAAGGTATGATGAATTCACGCTCCTAAAAGACCTAGACAACTTCGCACGAAATTTAAGATTGGAGGAATATTTCTTTGATAAACCCGAAAAAGATAACGCACGTTTTCGTGGGGTAATTGGACGGCAATGGACCCCAGACGCCAACAGAGATCGACATCTGGATCTCTATATAGACGCGGTTCAAAAAGATGTTATACATGCGTACAAAGTGCACAAACCAAGCATGAATAACATATCAAAAAGAGAAAAAGAGGCACTACTCACGTTGAGCAACTGCGAAGATCTCGTCATCAAACCAGCAGACAAAGGAGGCGCGATTGTTGTTCTGAATAGATCAGACTACATTGAGGAAGGCAAGCGACAACTAAATAACAAACAATTCTACAAACACCTCGACTTTGACCCTACCACGGAGCACAAAAAAATCATTGTAACAACCCTAGAGAATCTCACACGTGAAGGCGCCATAATTCAAAGCTTAAAAAGGCACTTATTACGGTACATTCGGCGCCTGGCCGTTTTTACATGCTGCCGAAGATTCATAAAGAGAATAACCCTGGCAGACCCATTATATCAGGCACGGGAACGTTAACGGAACCCATTTCCAGTTATATTGATTCTTTAATCAAAGACATACCACCCACACATGAGTCCTTCTTGCGTGACACAAACCACTTCCTTCGGGAAATAGCAGACGTGAAAATTCCAGACGGTGCATTTCTCGTAACATTGGATGTTAGCTCACTCTACACAAATATCCCACATGACGATGGTGTAAGGGCACTTGTTGAATCGTATGGCACACACAACCCTGTCGCTTATCCAAGCAAAAAAGTAATTGAAATCTTCACAAGACTTGTACTCGATTTGCAACAGCTTTGAATTTAACAACCAGTACTATCTTCAAATCAGCGGTACGGCAATGGGTACAAGAATGGCCCCAAACTACGCCAACATATTCATGCACCACATAGAGTCCAATTTTCTTTCATCTTGTAATATCAAACCATTACTCTATAAACGGTACCTAGATGATATATTCATAATTTGGACACATTCGGAAAACGAGCTCCTCAAATTCATACAGGCATTCAACCAGGTACACCCCAGCATTTATTTTACACACACCTACTCTAACACTGAAATAAACTTTCTTGATGTACTCATTCGAGTTGACGATGGTGCGTTGGTAACTAACGTATACAGAAAACCTACAGACAGGCAACAATACCTGCACTTCAAAAGCTGCCACCCGCGACATTGCAAGACCAGCATTCCCTATTCCCAAGCACACAGATTTCGACGAATCTGCTCCCGCACCGAGGACTTCCACAAAAACAGCACACATATGCGCGAAGTACTCCTTAATCAAGAATACCCACCAGCTATCATCGATGACGCCATCAAAAAAGCTGAAAATCTGGACCGCCAGATTCTTCTCAACCACCAGAGAAACGCCGACCAACACCGCAACAAAAACTTGCTATTAACTTTCACGAGCAACCCACCGAACATAAACAAGGTCCTAAGAAAACACTTTAACATATTAGAACAGAGCGTGCGACTATCCAAAATTTTCACTTCTCCTCCTTGTGTTGTATACAGAAGGCCGAAAAATATAAAGGATCATTTAATAAATTCAAAGATAGGTGTGAAACCTCAAATTGGGTGTCAACCTTGCGGAAAAAGCAGATGCAGGCTATGCAAACACATGCAGACAACGACAGTGGCGAAAAGCACCCACTCGGATTTTAAGCACAGGATAAGAGGTGCACTAGACTGTGACTCAGACAATGTCATATACCTCTTGGAATGTGGGGTATGTAACAAGCAATACGTGGGCCAGACAGACACTCCGTTTAGAATTAGATTCAACAACCATCGGGCACATGTACGATCTCTTCCAGGCCTTCCACTTTCAAAACACTGCACATTAAAAGACCACAGCTTTGATGACATCAGGGTTACACTACTAGAAAACAACTTTCGAACAATCAGAGAACGGGAACAACGGGAATCTTATTTTATCTACAATTTTAACACGATAAAATACGGAATAAATGAACACCCAGGCACTCTGTCTGCGTTACGACCGCTAAAAGACGCAAACGCTTCTCTCTAATCAGTCCGGTTTCATTACGACAATAATATTACCCGCTAACGAAGCTTTTGGCCTATGCATCTGACAACATAGAAACGATTTGCCTCATCAAGCACAGCCGGAACGCACAGATAAGTGGTCCCGGAGGTCGTACGGTCCCCCCCCCCTTTTTTGCTTTTTTTTTTTCTTTTTTTCTTCGTCAAGCTTCAACGCACATTCTGTTCCTTCACTGACAAGGAGCTGACAGCTAGGTGGTTTCGTTAACTTTTTCCTACATGCGCGCATATCTTCCCAGTGCGCCTCAACTGTGTGGTGACTGTCCCGGAGTGGTACAGTCTCTCCCCCCCCCCCCTGTTCTTTTTTTTTTTACCTTCGTTAATCCTTTAACGCACATTCTGTTCCTTCACTGACAAGGAACCAATGCATATAATGAATATCGATGGCAGTGCCTCATTCACCGGCTTTTTCGCTACTCCCGATGCCACCAGCATGCACTTAAAGCGCTTAAGCCCTCCCCATTAACTTGTCATACACTTCAAAGAGGAACGAGCCGCCAGCGGACTACACGGAAAGGTGAAATACAAAAACGGCGGCTCCCTGCCCACTTGGGGAAGTGTGGGTGCGGGGGAGGTATTGTTGACAATGATGACACTCCTCATCTACCTCTGCCCTACTCTGTTGAAATGCTGCCCCCTTCTAATTACGCCATGTCGGTCTTGCTTCTTCTCCTAGATTTTCTATATTTTATTTATTGTTTGTCCTCCCGTTTCGCTGTTTCTTCCTTCCTTCTTTTTTTTCTTTTTTTTTCTCTCTCTTTTTCTCATTTGACCCCTCCCCTCCTGTCTCGACAGGATATAAAAAGGCACGGAACATGTGTAAATAGTATTATGCCTTGAAAAAGACAGGGTTCCTGTCGAAACGTCGGCACAATAAACAGTTGTTATGTGAAAGCGCATCTACTTTCATATTTATAACCTTGCGGCAACCGAAGTTATTCTTCTATATATATATATATATATATATATATATATATATATATATATATATATATATATATATATATATATATATATATTGATTAACTCTACAATGTTCGTAACTCTCGGTAGGTTCAGCTATATTTCTGGCAGAATAACAAATAAAATGGCTGCGGTAAACATATATAAGCTGCAAATATTTCGTATGAAAGAAATTTCTGGGAGATGATTTAGACTCCTACCAAAAGTTTTGAAGAAACCCGACGTTTTAAAACCGATTTGAAAGCGAGCCGAACTGGAGGAGAAAGTTATTAATCGAGTCGTGGCGCATACAGAGGACAGCCAATAACATCAACCGCTCTCTCCGAACCCTTCTCTTAGTGTGCACGCATAGACTGCGCTCTAAAGCAAAACGAAAGAGAGGGCGTGGTCATTAACCGCCCCGCGAGTGCTTTGAGGACGCCGCTGCTACGTAATCTCCGCTGTCACCCCTGAGGAAGGAACCAAGTTGGTTTCCTAACATCGGGTCTCTTCAAAACTTTTTGTTGGAGTCTAAATCGTCTCCCATTTTCATACCCAACCACACAGACTTCTGTTGAATGTTTGCATAAAAAATTCATAAAAATCAAGCCCGAACATTGCTGGGAAAAAGTGAGACTCGCATGTCATGCTGACTCATGATGGTACTATCAAGATATTTTGATGGGGTGAGATATAGGTTCAATGTGTAACGGCCACCAAGAATCGGCAGCCAAAGAAGATGGCTCAATCGCCTCTTTGCGCAAGCTCTGAACGCACAGGCGCACAGTAACAATATAACGTAACCAAATATTTGGCGTGAAATGGCCGTAATAAACGAAGGTTTGTGGAGGAACGCCGTGCGCACCTCATTTTCTGCAGCGGAACAGAAGCTGCACTTTTGCCTTTCAGGCATTTTAGGGCAGTGGCCTGTATCTGTAAAACTGCATTCGCCACACATACAAACTATTCATGGTCCATTTCGTTGTTTCGTTTTCCGCACTCGAAATGCTCTAGTACATATTGTTACGGGGAATAAGTATACACTGGTGAGAAAATTCGTACTGGCGAATATACTGGCGAGCTAATGCGTACGACGCTGCTGCAGTCCGAGCACGTTCCCGTTTAGCACTTCGTCGTCGTCATCCTCAGGCATCTACTTAGCCCGTGACATTACCCGCCGGCGGCAGAAGCACCGTCCCGGTGCGATCAATTCTCGTGGCGTGAGAAGTATGGCTTAAGCCATGAGACGTGCACTATATCGGTCGGGACTGAAGCTGGTACTGACGTGGTATGGAGTGGAGCTATCTCATAGGTCACGGTGGTGACCTTGCGTATGACGCGGTAGGGGCCAACGTAACGGGACATTAGTTTTTCGCTCAGACCAACACGACGTGATGGTAACCACAGCAAGACGAGTGATCGCGGAGAGTACTGTACGTCGCGGTGCCGGCGATCGTAAGCACTCTTTTGGTTAAGCTGCGAGGCACATAAACGATCCCGGGCGACTTGGCGGGCGATGTCAGCTCGGGCCAGGGCATCACGAGCATAAGCAGTCGATGAGGGGGCGTCAGATTGGAGCATGGTGTCCATGGGCAAAGGCGGGTCATAACCGAACAGTAGGTAAAAAGGGGAAAATCCAGCTGTATCATGACGTGAACTATTGTATGCGAAGGTAACGAAAGGTAAGTGGATGTCCCAATCTTTGTGATCCTTGGAGACGTACATCGCTAACATATTCGTCAAGGTACGGTTGAGGCGTTCCGTGAGGCCGTTGGTTTGCGGATGGTACGCTGTAGTGAACTTGTGGTGGGTAGAGCAGGATCGCAGGAGCTCGTCGACTACTTTAGATAGAAAACAGCTGCCGCGGTCGGTGATCAACTGACGAGGGGCACCATGACGCAGAATGATGTCATGAAGAAGGAAATCGGCTACATCAGTAGCGCAGCTGGTGGGGAGGGCGCGTGTAACAGCATACCGCGTTGCGTAGTCGGTAGCAATAGCAATCCACTTATTACCGGTGGCCGACACGGGAAAGGGTCCTAGAAGATCGAGGCCGACTCGGGAAAATGGCTCTTCTGGTACTTCAATGGGCTGGAGGGTACCAGCAGGTCTCAGAGCAGGTGTCTTGCGGCGCTGGCAGAGGTCGCATGCCGCAACGTACTGTCGCACAGAACGGTAGAGGCCAGGCCAAAAGAATCGGTGGCGAATGCGGTCATACGTGCGTGACACCCCTAGGTGTCCAGCGGAGGGGGCATCATGCAGCTGGGCCAAAACGTCTGAGCGAAGATGCACAGGAACAACGAGTAAAAGCTCAGCACCATAAGGGCGGGTGTTGTAGCGGTGCAAGATGTCGTTATGAAGAACGAACAGTTGTAAGGAGTGGTCAGGGTGGGGAGAGTGCAGACCATTGATAATAGCACGCAAAGAGGGGTCGCGGCGTTGTTCAGCAGCTATGTCGGTGAAGTCGGTAATTGAAAGAACGAGGGCCTCTTGCTCATCTTCCCTCGTGTCAGGAGGATCGACTGGGTAACGGGACAAGCAGTCGGCATCCTTGTGAAGTTGTCCGGATTTATAGGATACGGAAAAAGTGTACTCTTGTAAGCGCAGCGACCAAGGCGTCCCATAGGGTCCTTGAGTGAGGAGAGCCAGCAAATCGCATGGTGGTCGGTAATAACTGAGAATGGTCGGCCATACAGGTACGGTCGGAATTTCGCAATGGTCCAGACGAGAGCTAAGCACTCGCGTTCTGTGATGGAATAATTTTGTTCCGATCGCGACAACAGTCGGCTTGCATACGCGACGACGCGGTGCATGCCTTGTTGCCGCTGCGCGAGCACTGCGCCTATGCCGTGGCCACTGGCGTCAGTACGAAGCTCCGTGGCGGCAGATGGGTCGAAGTGTGCTAGGACTGGTGGATTGGTGAGAATGTCAACGAGCGACGAGAAGGCGTTTGCTTGCTGTTGGCCCCAGGTGAATGCGACATCCGTTTTGAGGAGGCAGGTTAGAGGACGGGCTACTTCAGCAAACTTCTCGACAAAACGACGGAAATAGGAGCACAGTCCCAGAAAACTTCGGACGTCCTTGGCTGAGCGGGGTGTGGGGAAGTCGCGAACTGCTCGGACTTTCGCAGGGTCTGGTTGAACGCCCGGAGCGTTAACAAGATGGCCGAGTACGCAGATTTGGCTTTGCCCAAAGCGGCATTCGGACGAGTTAAGTTGCAAGTTGGCACGTCGAAAAACATCAAGCACTGCGGACAGACGGGTAAGATGGTCGTCGAAAGTAGTCGAAAAAAACAATAACGTCGTCAAGATAGCAGAGGCAGATGGTCCACTTCATGCCTCGAAGGAGAGAGTCCATCATGCGCTCAAATGTCGCGGGGGCATTGCATAATCCAAAAGGCATCATCTTGAACTGATAAAGTCCATCAGGAGTCACGAAGGCCGTCTTCTCTCTGTCTTTGTCGTCCACAGCGATCTGCCAGTAGCCTGAGCGAAGGTCTATTGAAGAGAAATATTTGGCACCGTGCAAGCAATCGAGTGCATCATCTATGCGCGGTAGGGGATAGACATCTTTCTTGGTAATATGGTTGAGATGGCGGTAATCAACACTAAATCTCCAGCTATTGTCCTTCTTTTTAACAAGTACAACGGGTGAGGACCAGGGACTAGATGAGGGTTCGATTATGCCTTTATCAATCATTTTATCGACTTCTTGCTGTATAATAGCACGCTCCGGGGCTGACACACGGTAGGGTCGTCGGCGAATGGGTCGAGCGTCACCGGTGTCGATGCGATGGGTTACCACAGATGTCTGGCCCAAATTACGGTCGCCGAAGTCAAAGATGTCCTGATAAGAAGCAAGCACACGGCAGAAAGCAGAGACTTGTTCAGAGGTGAGCGTGTCAGATAGCATTGGCTTGAAAAGGTCGGAACAGGAACGTGACGAGAACGACGTTGATGAAAAATCGGGTGGCGAATCGGTGGTTAGAGCCGAAACTGTGTGGTCGACCAGTGGTGTAAGATGCGCAAGTGACATGCCGCGAGGAATAACTTGCGCTGAGAGGCCGAAATTGAGGACGGGAAACGAAGTTCGGTTGTCCTTAACGGTAACCACCGTGTTGGGGAGTGCAACGTTGCGTGTCATGGCGACGTCAGAAATTGGGGCAGCAACATAATCACCATCGGGTACTGCAGGATATGGCGAGAGTTGGACTTGGACTGCGGCTTGCGGCGGAAGTCTAAGGAAATCGACAGAGCGTAGACGAGGTGGGCTGGTAGAGACGGTCTCCGAAAAAGATGGTAGTTCGAGTCGAAGAAGACCTTTGGAACAGTCAATGAGCGCAGCGTGTGAAGTCGGAAAGTCGAGTCCAAGGATGAGGTCATGAAAGCAATTTTCCAGTACAGCGAACAGAACTGAAGTTTGATGCTCAGAAATTGTTAATCGCGCAGTGCACATTCCAAGCACAGCAGGAGTACTCCCATCCGCTGTACGAACGGTAGGTGCAATCGCAGGCGTCAGAACTTTTTGGAGGCGGCGGCGGAGGTCTGAGCTCATCACAGATAATTGTGCACCGGTATCAATAAGAGCAGTTGTAGGTAAACCATCAACGAGAATTGTAAGGAGGTTGCACCGCTGGTCGGGAGTAATCAGAGGATTTGCAGTCCGAGTCGTGTATGCAGCGTCACCTCTGGGGGCTGCACCGGCTAGTTTTCCGAGCGACGGTCGTAGGGAGACCGAGAACGGCGGGGTTGGGGCGAGCGTGACTGACGACGCACGGGCGATGGCGAGCGGTTGGTCCGACGTTCTGGATTATGCTCTGCACCTGTCTCAGCACGGTAGGACGGGGCATAAGGTGCACGTTCAGAGCGAGGCCGCCAGTCATAGAAGCTCGGTCGAGGTGATGAGGTCCAACGACTGCGGCAATGGCGAGCGATGTGTCCTATCCGATGGCACGTGAAACATATGGGCCGATCATCATGAGTGCGCCATTCAGCTGGGTTTCGTCGTGGCGCGAACGTGCGGTTCGGAGTGGCAGCCGCAACGACTGGAGCCGAGCTGAAAGTAGCAGGGGCATTTTGATGAGGTGGCGAAATGCCCATATTCGCGATCTCTTGGCGAACCACGGCCTGTATCATTGAAACAGCATCGAGGTTGTGTCCTGGCGCGCTAACGCTAGACATAGCGGGAGCCATAGCCTCGAGTTCCCGACGGACTATTCTGGTGATGTTTTCTGGCGCTGGTGGTTGGTGTAGTGTGGGCAAATCTTCGCAAGAAGACGTAGCCGCCGTGTTGGGAAGGCGGTCAAATCGGTGAACTGTGCGCCTACTTTTTGCCAGTTCGAAGCGACGACATGCTTCGATGACCGACTCCACCGTCGAGCAGTCCTTGCATAGGAGAAAATTGAAGGCGTCATCCGCAATTCCTTTCAGGATGTGTCCGACTTTGTCCTCGTCGAGCATGTCCTTGTCGACCTTGCGGCACAAAGCCAACACGTCCTGGATGTACGCGATGTACGGCTCTGTGGATGTCTGGCCACGAGTCGCAAGCTCTTTCTTTGCGGCCACTTGACGTCCGATGGGTTTCCCAAATAGATAGCGCAATTTCTGCTTACAGACGTCCCAGCTAGTCAACTCTTCTTGATGTGTCTCGTACCAGAGTTTTGCCGTGCCATGCAAGTAGAAGATGATGTTCGCCAACATAAGCGTCGGACCCCAATGGTTGCTGCTGCTGACGCGCTCATATTGAACCAGCCAGTCATCGACGTCTATGCCACTTGTGCCGTTGAATGGACCTGGGTGACGAGGTTGCACCACAACGATCGGCTGCGGGGCTGACGGATCTTGTTGACATTGAGTAGCCTGGTCAGTCATCGTGGTAACTGCAATGCGCCGTCCGCTGCGAAGATCCAGCTCGTTGGGCTGTATAGCGAGTGGTACCCCGCACCTTCCACCAATGATGTTACGGGGAATAAGTATACACTGGTGAGCAAATTCGTACTGGCGAATATACTGGCGAGCTAATGCGTACGACGCTGCTGCAGTCCGAGCACGTTCCCGTTTAGCACTTCGTCGTCGTCATCTTCAGGCGTCTACTTAGCCCGTGACAATATGTTGTCGCTGAAAATCTGCCCACGCACGCTTTAAAATGTATGTCATATCAAAAAGTATGCTCATGGCCGTTATCCTAAATTACGTTTACAATAGAGCGTGGCCACTTCACAAATCACAGTTTTGATTACTTTCTTGGTCAAGCGTCTGCGCCCATGTGCATAAGCACATGACGACTATTAGCTGAAGTCACTTGTTGAAGCATCAAAAAAAAACCATGGCATTTTGTGTGACAGGTTTTTTTAATGCTGCGAAACACCTCAGCGGCCCTGCTTATCGGCGTCAAAGGTCATGGTTTTTTATGCCTTCATGGTCTGTCATAAAGAGGTATGCGCCACAAACATTGTGTAAGTTGCACTACTCGCCACTAGTCTTCTCAAGGTGAAGAAGGCAGCAGTTAGCCCACCAAATGGCCGTCAACGTTAGGGGAGTGGAAACATCATTTTCTAATGCTCGGTTTCTGGTGTGACACCACCAGTGCCTCATCAAAAAAATCTGGCTCCCAACAAAAAATGATTCGAACCTCGCCAGGTCTCGTGTTACAGGACCTGAAACACCCTTCCGTACATTTCGGGCCGATTCCCAGTTTTTCTTGTTCACATAACCTATTTCCACTTCGAAATGCAGGGTTGCAAACCAAGGCCTTTCTGGGCATGACCTCTCTGTCTTTTGTTTATCAACGTTGCTATCTCAATCACTGATGCGTTCTGCTTCTCTTAACGAATGGAAGGAAGAAAAATAACCGTATTTGGGCCCTGCGGAACGCGACTGAGTGACGCACCGGGCTCTGTCCCACGTAGGGACCGGCAAGCCAAGCCTGCCGGCCACTTGGAGGGCCCGCTAGGCAGCCGTGAGCTGATCAGTGAGATCGGGGCAGCGTAGAAGCATATCCCACTCCTCCCGTGTGAATATTTAGTCCATGTCGTGGCACATGCTGAGTATATGCTCTGATGTGAGTGTCTCATCACATGACGAGCACAGGTCTTTCGGGAAGACGTCAGGGTATATGTCATGGAGAAACGCAGGAAGACTCCGTAAAAATTGTATGCAGTCTGGGTTCAAGTAAGTAACAATGGGCGGTACAACTGGCCCATGACGTGGTGGAGAGCCTAGGCCTATCTGACCCGACGTCGGGGGGGGGGGGGGGGGCAATTTATGAGTTGAAGCTTCGACGCACCTAAATAAAGTTTTTCCTTGCCATACCATTAGTTGTACAATTTCCACAACCTCTTGTGTACCTGTTACGAAACTAACTTTCCTGGAATTGATTGGTGAGGTACCAACCCTACTAACTTCGGAAGTAAAAGCAGCGCAAAAATATAGAGAAGGACAATGTCTTCCAAGGTCTTCCAATAAAGTTTAGTTGCGAGTTCAGCGCGGTGTCGTCTCTTTCTCTGTCTTTGTCTATATTTTTTGTGCTGTTTTTATTTCCCAAGTATGAACCACCAACTGGCCCGATTTTCGCTATTATTGTAACCCTACTAAACCGAAGGTGACCGCAGAGGGTAAATCACTCGTCAGCCTATTTTAGATTTCAATTTGACTCTAGGGGTCACCGATAAAGCAAGAATAGTTCATATGTCTGCTCATTTGCTTGTCTTGATCCTTCCTACGACAGTAAATCTGCTGTACAAGCTGGCTTCTTTTCTTGGTGTTAGCGACCACTGCTGCTTGCCATTTGCTCTTTAACTGTGGACAATTAAAACCACAGTGCTGTTATCAAGACCTTCAAAAACTAATAAAACTGAAACCGTGCTGTAACAAATACTGAACTTGAACAGTTTATTGATAGATATATGCCTGTTTTTTTTTTTCGTAAACGTAGTCAAGCAGAACTAGTTTCATTTTAGAGAAAAAGTTAACTTATTCGTAGGCACACATGTACTATTTCAACTTATATAAAAATAACACTCACCGCACGGGCGAATCAATGAATACTATAGCAGCAAATTGTAGTATATGACTTAGGAGTGGCAGCTAATATTTTAAAATCTGATATAATGTATCCCTCAAAAAAGTCAGTTTCGTCAAAAGGGCGAAGCAATGATAGATACATATTCGAACTTTTACGAAGCAAGGCTGGCAAATTCCGTCTGTCTGTGCGTCAATTCATCCGTACGTGCATCCGTACATTCATCCGTCCCTCCGTTCATTGATGCGTCCATCTGTGCGTCTGTCCATCCGTCCGTTCATCTGTTTCTCTGTCCATCCGTGCGTCCGCCAATCCATCCATCCATCTAGTGAACACTCCAAGTACTGCCACCTCGCGTCTCTTCATCATATATTGATCATTTCAAGCACCACCATCCAGCGGACGTTCCAAAGACTAAATGAGAGGTGGCGCGACCGGACTAGAGGAATAACATCGCGCGTACTCTCTTACGGCCTGCGCTTCGTATCTAGTTTCCACCTTTCACCACCGCTAGTTCATGGCACTGCAGCCCAACGCTTTCTGAACCTTGCTAAAATCAAGGAATTTACGCTCAGCGAGTTTAACGTGGCAACGTTTTTTGGTCAGATAGTGGCCGAAGTGCGTCCTTCAGTTACTAGTTTTTTAGTAAGCATCAAATTCAAGGTAAACTTTATTGGAGATTAAGCCACTGATGCTCGTCTCTGTAGGTTATTTCATCAGAAAGAACTATCTTTTTATTTATGATTAACGTGCGCTGGCTTCTTGCTCAACTCAAATGAGTGAAAGCATGCCACTCCTCTAGTCCGGCCGTGGAGAAGGCTACCTATAACTACGACGCACTACAACTACTACTACTACTACTACTACTGCTACTACTACTACTGCATACATCGCAGACACACTACCCACGGATTCAGGAGCTTCGCCCCTAAAAGAGTAAAGAGTGTGCGCGAGCCGCTCCTCTTGTCCTGCCGTGGAGGTAACTATCTACTACTACTACTACTACTACTACTACTACTACTACTACTACTACTACTACTACTACTACATATATCGCGGACGCACGACCCACGACTTAAGGATCTCTCCTGCTTCTTATATAAAACGTGCTCTCACACCGAGTGCTGCCTCTGGAGCGGCGGCAGCCACCCTAACGGACCATTCCCTTCAGAGCACCCTAGCTGCAATAACTGTAGCGGAAAACATCCAGCGAAAGAGTCGCGCTGTCCTACCTGGCAGATTCAGCGCAAGGCTGCCGTCATCCTCGTCTCCTCGGGTGGTCCTGTGGCGCGCTGCCAAGCGTTGGAGAAAGCCAGCAACGCTGTCAGCAACACTGACAAGCAGAGCAGTGCGGCAGTCGTGAAGAGCCGATCCTTCCGTGATTCTGTCTCCAGTGGCGGCAGAGCAACACCGGAATTCACCCTGCAGCCTGCGTCGAGTGCGTTCGCCCTCTCTACGAGTTCTGAGACCACATCATCCTCTTTTAGGGGCGAAGCTCCTTATAACGGCACCTGTTTGTCCCCCGTAGTATGTAACAAGTATAACATTTTTGACTTCCAAGGTGGTGCCGGTAAGAGACTTCTTCTGTGCGTTGTTGAACAATAAAAAATAGTGCTCAATGTACATGTCAATGGCTGCTAATGGGGAATGAGAGACAGGAGCATTCGGCCTTTAGTTAACGCGCAGGCTGCGATCACCATTAGCAGCCATTGGCATGTACATTGAGCACTATCTGACAAGAAAGGGTTGCTACGTTATACTCGTTGGGTGCAACTTCCTTAGCTTTAGAAAGGTTCAGCGAGCATTGAGCCCCAGTGCCATGAATACAATGAACTTGTATATACCATGAATGAACTCGAGGTGGTTAAAAATGGGAAGTAGATACGAAGCGCAAGCCGTAAGAAAGTAAAAGCCGAATTCTCCTGTCTCTCATTTCCCATTGGCAGCCATTGGCATGTACATTGAGCACTATCTGACTGAAAAAGTTTGCTACGTCATACTCGCTGGGCGTAACCTCCTTGGTTTTCGAAAGGTTTAGCGAGCGTTCGGCCGCAGTGCCATGAATACAGTGAACTAGTATATACCACGAACTCGAGGTGGTTAAAGGTGGGAAGTGGACCCGAAGCGCAAGCCATAAGAAAGTGTGTGTGTGCCACCTCTCGTTTAGTCCTTGAAATGTCCGCTGGATGGCGGTGCTTCTATATGGAGAATATATGATGAAAAGATGCGAGATGGTGGTACTTGTAGTGCTGAATAGATGATGGACGAACGGACACACAGACAGATGCATGGATGGACGCATGAACGGACGCAGGCGCGGATGCATGGACGAACGCAGGGACGGACGCACGAACAGACGCACGCACGTACGGGTGGATGGACGCATGGACGGTTACACAGACGTACGCAGGAACGGACGGAAGCAAGAACGAATGGACGGACGAATGCTTCGCCCCACTCCCCATCATTCACTCCGTGGATATGCTGCCATTTTTTTTGCCTTCTCTTACTTTTTCTTTTCTATTCCTTTTATTCCGAATACCCTATCTCTGTGCCGACCTGTTGAAGTTTCATCTTAAGGATAGACAGTTACGGGCGGCACTTTTCTCTTCTTTTCCTTTTCATAACCGCTTATAGAGAGATGCTCAGTCACCAAAGCCTAGACATCGAAAACCCGTAAGGAATCAAGCGCTATCGAGAGTAAACAAGCCGTCATTTAAAACAGCCAGAACTTGTAGAAACCAAGTGTTCCACGATTTAGGAGCATAATCAGCCAAAGATTCAGCACAGCTGCTCAACATCAGTACAAATAAAGTATTTTAACAAGAGCTACATAAGTAAATAAAACAGTTTTGACATCAGCATAAAAAAACCAAAAAGGAAGCTTGAGCACATAATCACCCCGTCAAAAACCGTAGAAAACTAACAAGTCGTTAACGATGCCTAAACAACTAGGAGCTGTGTCAGAAAACAGTAAAAAATGACGTATAGAAAACTCACTCATCCATAAAAATAAATCTAACGACACAAAACTGCTTTGCCAAACAATAGAACCTTACAGACAACCTTCTAGGAAAGCGTCTTCCTGGGCACATTGTGTTTACTTATTACCGGCCTTGTGCGTATAGTATGCATCTGCGATTTCCCTTTCTGCTGTGTGATGTGAACGATTAAAGAAAGCAGTGCTCATGAACTCCGGAATGCATGCGCCCCTTTTACAGTGATGCGCAAGGTGGGCACGAGGGTTACTATCGATTGATAAAATACGCCGATTTTTGTTGAGAAACTAAAGTGTGTTTTAGATGCGGAGCATCTAATACTCGAGGCTTGTAGTGCGGCGCCGTCCGCAAGCTTCCTCCTCCTTCTTCCACCATCTGTGCATCCCTTCTTCCTCTACACACCGCGCGCGCTTCACTCCTCCACCATCTGTGCACCCTTCCTCCTCTACACACCGCGTGCGCTTCTCCTCTTCACGAACATTCGCTAGCTGTATAATGTAGCGCGCATGCGCCGTCACGCTTCGAGAACATCGGCAGCTGACGCGCGCGCATGCGCCGTTGCGCTTCTCCCCCTTCTCGAACATTCGACAGCTGACAGTGCATGCGCCGTCGCGCTGTATATATACTCAAGGTCGGCGCTCGCTCGCTCAGTTGCCGCTCGTCGGTTGGTTTGTACGGCGCGTCGACGTCCAAGGTCGCGGTGAAATGAATTCCAACGAATCCACAAACACAATGATCGACGTCCCTTCGACCAGCGCCGCCCTTTCGCATACGTGTGTACGTGTTCACTCATTTAACACCCCCTCCTACAACCACGTTAACCAATTTAGCCATCGACCCAAGTAAGTCGCAATTTAACACCCCATTTCACAACCACGTTAACCAATTTAGCCATCGACCCAAGTAAGTCGCACTTTAACACCCCGTTAACCAATTATATGCTCCGCATCCTCCTCAGTGTTCCCCCGAGGGAAGCTGCGGGCAATTTTTTAGTGTTAGGTGCAGGGGTGTAAAATCTCCTGGTAGCACTCCACAAACATACGGCATACATCAAAATTATATTCTGGTTTTGCAGCATGTACCCCAGCAATTATATATATATATATATATATATATATATATATATATATATATATATATATATATATATATATATATTATAACAATAATAATAATAATAATAATTATTATTATTATTATTCAATATACGTAGCTTAAATAACGCAGGCTCAACAAAAAGTGGGAATCCCTCGTATTCCCAACAAAACAAGTAAAGCAATGACGCAGTCATTATCATGCAATTTTTATGGACTTGAGAAGAGTTGTGTAACTACTTACAATGTACGGTTCTTAATAAATCTGGCCGTCAAATTATATGTGTAGATGTTATCAGAAATCTTTTATCTTGCGTGGCCGAGAGACAGTCGTAAGGGGTGTTGAGGTGATAGTCTCTCATCAGAACGTGTATAGTTTTATTTAAATTTATCATCTGAAAAGCAAAATTTCTTAAATAAATTTTTAAAAAAATTGAGGGCTCGGGATTGAGTATTACATTTTGTTTACTATTATGAATGAATCAATCCTGCGCTGCAGTTAGAGTACACACCAAATGGGCAACCGAAGCTGCAATCGCATTATACCGTTCAAACTTTCATCAGGTTCGGGAAACAGTGTCCTGCGGAACCGCCGTATTAGATGCAGGGCAGTTCTACTATATGCCTCATCGCTATGCTAGTCAAATGAATAAGTTTGTTCTACGATTCTGCGGTGTAGTACGTGCTTAATACTTGTCAGACGTGGCAACATAAGTGCACTTGGAACGAGTGTACTTACGCTCACAAAGTGTCATTTTGGCGGTTCGCTGCTACACGAGCAAGCGAAGTGTACATTGCAAATGATGGCAGTGGCGATTGATAGATTTGTTGCACAGCGCATATTTGATATTTTTGCGCTTGTGTCTCATCCTCGGACCACGTTGTCTTCGTGGAAGTAGCACCTGTGGCACATGCCAACTTACCTACACACGTGCAAGTGTACCTCCTGGAAGAAAAAAACGCGATGGACGCAGCCATTGCTGTGCATGTGCTGCCACATCCCTCTAGCGGACGTGGCCGCAAATAGCCCGGCAGTGAAAGTAGCAAGGTTATTGTATTTTATGACTTTATACATCACAGTATCCATCCTAACAAAAACAATGGTTTGAATACCGTATGAGTGCCGCTTCAGGCAACAGCGTCTTTCTGTACAAGACACTGGTACCGAGGCTACATATTTTAACGCAGCCGTCGCAGTGAAGTGAGGCTGGGGAACGCACTTGCCGGCAAGTGTACTTTGCAGCGAGTGACATTAACTTGCTCGTGTGACAGAGCGCAAATGACACTCGCGGCTAAGTGCACTCGCTCAAGTGCACTTAGGGTGCTACGTGTGACAGGGGTATTAGACTGTGTCAGGGGTGACAATGAAAATGGCAGAAGAAGGGAAAAAGGAAAATAAATGTTCTAAACGCGAGACAGAAGAAATTAGAAGAGGAAAAAAGAAGTGCGCGCGTGCACGCGAGAGATTTCGAAAGGCAGGCGCGCGCAAAAGAGAAGGTTGACCAGAACGGCGGAGAAGAAGATGGATTGTCGAGGGAGCGTGGATCCTGCCCCAGTACTGCAACGCTTCAAGCGCCGCCCGAGTCGTCACCTCGGAGAGCTGCCGTCTTCGTGCACGAAAATGGCAGACATTTCGCCAAGTCGAAAAAAAAGTAGATGTAAAATAAAATTAAAGGTGATTTCATATTCGTGAATTCGTGAAAGTTTAACGCATTAAGATGAAGGGAAAAATTGTTTTGTTGTGATTGCTCAAACCTAGGTAATATTATACAAATAATTTAGCGTGACACTGCTTCACTTGGGTGCCCTAAGTTTGAAGCATCATCAAGGCACCACATACTTTGACAAATACCTGCCCAATTTTTTCAGTATGATCGTAGATGTAACTGGCCTGGTAAACTGGATATGCAAGAACTCATTTTTGCGTGTATGATGCAATAATATTGCCATCTAACAGACAATATTGCCAAGGAATGTATAGCGGCACTTATTACACCGAATCATAATGTGATGGGCATGAGAGAAAGCTGGGTGAAAAGATAACTTGCCGTGGGCAGGAACCGAACCAGCAACCTTCGATTAGAGCATTGAACGCATTATTCTAAAGTCGCTGGTTCGGTCGCTGGTTTTTTGGTACGCTATTCACGACGGCCTTTTAAACCGCCCTAACTACCACAAAGATGGTCATAAACGGTACTTAGTCATGTCCCGCCGTCTTCGTCGGGACTAACGCTCCACTATACACAATTACCCACAGTGTGATCACAGCGGCTTGTTCAAGACGTGCATGCACCTTCGTTGATGCTATTATTGGCGCGGAATGTACAGCTTTGTCTGCAAATACGTCTTGTCTTGCTTCGCCAGCTAACGCTGCAAACTAGTCTCGCACCTCTCGAAACGCTTCCCTACCCAGTTGATCGTGTCGGCATTGATTTATACAGGCCTCTTTCATGCACTGGTGCTGGCAACCACTGGATTGTCGTTGCCCTGGATCATTTGACAAGATACGCC
Source organism: Rhipicephalus annulatus (assembly GCA_013436015.1). Taxonomy (NCBI): domain Eukaryota; kingdom Metazoa; phylum Arthropoda; class Arachnida; order Ixodida; family Ixodidae; genus Rhipicephalus; species Rhipicephalus annulatus. Next base: position 260,134 of record WOVY01004112.1, read on the forward strand.
GAAAGCTCAGCATTACCTGCCGCAACTGCCAAATACGTTGCCTCGTTCATTCTATACGCAGCTTTGTTCTCCGCCATGGCTCCCCTCGTGAACTACTCACTGATGGGGGCGGTGTATTTCTGTCGGATGTGTTGCGATCACTCCTATCCAAATGAAGAATTGTTCACCACACCACTACTGTGTATCGCCCGCAGACAAATGGCTTAATGAAACGTTTAACTAAACCTTTCGTGACATGATGTACTTTGCACCCGATCACTGAAATGAAGATCTTGTTACACCGTTTGTCACATTCGCGTAAAACACCCCCTCACAAGCCACCCTCGGATTCTCGCCAATCTTTTTGATATATGGCCGCAACCCTCAAACACCATTGTTATGATTGTATCATACCATCCGAACGCTGATGACTTCCAAACTGCGTCTGCGGTGGCTCACAAAGCCGAGAAATGCCGACAACTGGCCCGTTCTTTCTCCTACGACCAACAGTGTCGCCAAAAACAGCGTCACGACTCCGACATCCCTCCTGACCCTTTCACCATCGACTCTCTCGTGTTGCTTTGGGTCCCGCCAGTGGCTGCCCCCGATCTTTCGTCTAAGCTCCTTTCGAAGTACCACGTACCGCGTGGTTGCGCAGACTTCTCCTGTTAACTATGAGGTTGGACCCATTACGTCATCTTCCTGCCTTCGTCGTCGAAGCCGAGAAACACTATACATTAACCGTCTCAAGCCGTATTGTGATCCTCTGACCTCTCTCTAGGTCACCATGATGGTTACTTCTCAATACGGGGGTTGATTGTAAGGAAGACGATAGGCTCGAGCAGAAGCGCATCGCCATCGACTGGCGCATGCGGCTGTTCGCTCCCTGGCTACGCCTTGCCTGCTGTTGCTGCTATCGTCTCGGTCACTGCGTACCCTAATAAACTCACGTAACAATATATACGTTGTCGGGCCGATGGACCCTTATCTGCAGCACACATGGTTGAAGCAGGGCGAGGAGAGCCCATGCGCATTGCACACATGCTCGAGACGAGCGTCTGCATCCAAAAAAGCCGCAGGGGGCGTAAACGAGACTGCCCCATAAGGAGGGAGGGAATACGAACCCGGTGGCTTTTCGGTGGCAGGTGAGCGGTGGGATGCGGTGCCGGTTGCGCCGGGCGCGATGGTTTTTCTTACGTGCGTGCTACAGAGCAAAAGCCACGTCGGTTTGGGACGTCCGATATGGTGAGTCGATGGCTCGTATTTTATGGCTTGTTACGTGCGAGTTCGCTTTCCGGCTGTTATGTTTCGCATTGGCTTTCTGCCGATATGTGCCGCACCTTATGTTCCATCGACCACCAGTCTGCGGGGTTTGTTCGTTCGGGGTTTTAGTCCTCTTGTGTGTGCTAGTGCGGTGTTGTGCAGGTCCGGAAGGCCTGTTGTGATTCTGTTGAGTCTTCAATTAAACGTGGTTTTTGTTCTCAGTGTATATATATATATATATATATACATATATATATATATATATATATATATATATATATATATATATATATAGTACCAGTTGATACCTCTGTAAAATTGTGGCTCTTCTCTTCCTAAGGCCCATTGGAAAAACTTCTTCAGTATACGCACACATATGGGACGCAGTTTTTGTCCACGGTGCCACTGTATATTGTTGCGAATTTATGTTGTGTGTGTGTAAACTTCATACAAGAAAACGTGGCTTGAATCAGTATTATAAACTTGCGCACAACGTCAGCATACAGTATATAGCACTGTGCTGGCCAACATGTCCACAATTTCATCACTCAGTTAAAGGCGCACCACGCGCTGCATTAGGTAGCCTCGACGTGCACCAGCATCCTGACGGGGGAGAGCATTCACGCACACGGGCTGACGCGATATAGAAGCTTGTAAATGATGCTATAAACCTACCTATAACAAAATAGGTGTTGAAAAGAAGCAGAAATCCACTCAGCCAGCCAGATATCTTTGTGGTCAAACGAGTTGTAAAAACACCAATTAGGTGCACTGTATACAACAAGAGTGACCCTGCTTATTATATTCTACATGACCATGCTTAATACCTCCATTGGCTACCTTGTGTATTTCGTGGAAGACATTATTAACTGGGGACTTCTAATGCTTAGTTGCTTTTTCTGCAAAGTGCGATAAATTCGTACGTTATGATTACCTTTGTTTCAAAACATATCATCGAGATAAGTTCTAGCTCATCCACATGAGTGGTAAGAGACGTTAGTCCACATTATTAGTCACACTTCAAGTGCAAAACTGATACATCATAAAACATGACTTCACAAATGAACAGAGCACTTTCATAGTGTGAATTATTACAAAAACAGTATTACAAAAACATTAAAGTTTTTTCGTGTGAAATATATGAGAAGTCTGCTGAAAGTAAAACGTCCCCAAATTTAACAAAGCAGTTTTTGGGTGATCGCATCGTACGTATATGTTCATTGAAGCTAGCATACCAGCAATACCTAATCAGTGAAGTTGTGTTTACTATGGCAAGCACTCAGTAAAAAAAGAAAGGGTGGGCTACAAAGTGGCATTACTTAAGCCGAGAAGTTCACAGCCTTGTTTGAACTCTTATTAGATCGTGCGAGTAAACTAAAGCTTGATATGAGACCTTCCTTTGCACTATGTGTCTGTGCTACTTTCTTTTAGAAACCAGCACACTTTGAAAAAAATTGGTGCTTTTTGTTATTGTGGCTTATCTACAATACACCAAAGACACTTACCGTTGAAAGATTTTGTTCATTGAAATGTGTTTTGTTTTCTGCATACTCATCAGGATTAGGTTTTCCATAACTTGCCCTGACGGTGACAAGTACACAAAGAAGTGACGCGTAAAAAAACATGCTGCACATGACTCTGTCGATGTAGCGTCGAAAACTTCATGGACACTGGAGGATACTCTATATATACAAAAAGAAAAATCACACGCATGACGTACATT
>WOVY01004113.1:0-28847 GCA_013436015.1 Rhipicephalus annulatus
ACAGGGCGGCGTTTGCAATGTTCTAGGCTCCGTTGACTCAACTTTTTTTTTTCGCCTCCCCTTGGTACATCACTCACTTTCGAGTCATTGAGCTGCTGGGAATGTTTACAAGCGCTACCGTAAAACACAGGCCTAACTTCTCCTGTCATCTTTTTTCTTTCTTTTTTGTTTCGATGTTGGATGCGTGGCTTCCCTAATTGGCTTGAGATGGAGGCAGCACGGGCGGAACCGAACTGCAAAAAAAAAAAAAGAAAAATGCACTTGTTTCTTTTTGTTGTTGTTTTTTTTTTTACAGCGAAGCTGGAAATGGCTGTAGGGTCTTATGCCTAGTTCACACTGAAACATCCGCTTTCTACAGCGACCAAAATTCCCCTGCCGCCGAAACACAGCGTCGTTCGCACTGGACGCGCCCACGCCGCCGCCGGAATATGCCATCTACTACGGGGCGAACGCGGATGGATGCGCTGTCACCCCGTTGTTGTCGCGGCTCGCAAAACGCTACTACGTTATCCGGTGGTGTATACTTCGACGATTCTCGTACGCAAGAAGCAAGAAAAAAGAGTACTTCTTACTTTGCTGGTAAGTGGCTGTCTGTAATGCGCGAAGAGCAGAAAAAACCACCGACGCACAGCGGCGTTGGTGGGTCGTTTCTTTGCAAGACCGCAACAAGCTCGTGGTAACGCCAACAGGCAAGCCTGGTCACCCTTTCACGAAATACGGAGGCGAAGTAAGGCACACAGTAGGTTGAACTCCCGTTGGTTTCAACATTCAGTTACGTGCACTGCGGCATAAAACAGTGAGTAGGGCTTAGCCGCCGTTTTTCAAAATTCCTGACTAGCGCTCCTATTGGTCCGCGGTGACCGATTCGGTGGCAAGACGCCGCAAAAATCGGTTGAGAGCGATCGGTGCGGACAGGGCCCTTTCGGCGGATCTCGCCGCCACCGAACCGGATTCGGAGGCACTTTCGGCGGCCGGAATGCTCAGTGTGAACGCGGCCTTAGAGCGGCGTTTGAGTTCGTCGCCAAGCTCTCGGTCAGACTACGATTGCAGCTGCCACAACGCACCGACACGACGCGCACCACGTTCAAATAACTATAGCTGAAAAGGGCGTGCAGCGGACTTCAAGAGCGTACTGGCATACCGCGTGTGACATGCAACGCTTTCGGCAAGGGTGTGGGATGTGCGCCGACTTTTCATTACATCGCTTTCGCTGGGCATGCGTGCTCGAACGTCGCTCCCAACTAGGTCAACTCGTTGAAAGTCGTCGCACGAAGGACCGCGCGAAAACAGCGAAGCGGCCCGTGGTGCTTATGAAATCTTGAGATTATCCTAAGATCGACGAGGCTGTAGCCTGTAGGTACAGCTCTATTATATAGATCGAGCAGAGAATAGTAGCTCAGTTATACCATAACGACGTTTGGCTCCGAGCTTCATGAGTGCATTACTTTGTTCTCTTCTATCACTGGCCACTTGTCTTTCATTTTAAAGCTGTTGAACAACTGGAACCTATGTAACGAGTTAGAGTGAGACGTTAGGACGCAGAGGCCTCCACACGCACAGTTTGGGGACTCACGATCTCGGAGCGTATGCATGCTGCAAGAAGTTTCTTAAGCCACTCAGTAGCCAAGGCATTGCGCCAGTGGGGGAGCTAGGGGGGAAGGGCAAGGGAGAAACTAAAGCCCCCTCCCAAGTTAGCGCCTGACCCTCCTTTGTTTTCTGCTTGCCCCCCCCCCCCCCCCATTAGCCAACACATTATAGTCAAAACACGACGCATAAGTTCTTGGTCTCCGTAAAAGAGCTAGCTTATCGTCGCCCCCCCCCCCCCCGCGCGCAACTAACAGAAGCCTGGTGCAAGGGCATAGGCATGGGCAGAATTGTTCAGTTCGGTGGGCTAAGTGGGGTGGTGGTGTTTGCCTGCATAGCATTGCCGGATTTTCCTTTCGCCGCGTGATATGAAGCTTCGCTTTAAAAAGCTCGAGATCTGACGTATATAACGACTGGTTTAAGTTGCTGCTCTTGGAGTCACAGTTGCGAAAGCGTCGCGTGTACAGTTTATACGTAGCGCTTTAAATGTGTGCATGGTCTCTCCGAAATGGGATTAGCCCCGACATAGGCTTCTCTCAGAGTAGTATGAATGCAAGCGAGCTGGGCTCGCTATTGACAGGCCTGCCGTTGTATGCTCTAGAAATAAGACTGAATCGTCCTCGCTAGTCTTTTTTTTTGTTTCTTTTTTGGAAGTGGGCAAGTAACTGAAGACATGACTAAACTGCAACCAGCTTCCAAATTCCGCTTTTCGAAGCCACTTTTTTGTATTTTAGTTATTATTCGCGTCCCGTGGTTTATCTCTTTTGACACTGCGCATATGTATACTCGTGCACGTGTACGCTGCATTGCCTTCGCGCCACAACGGCAGCCGCTTGCAGAGACAGCGATGAGGGAAGGATAGATAAGCGCTCGCGATATGGATGAGAAACGAAGTCACCGTAGTAGCAGGAGTGAAAAAACTGAATGTATTATTATACATCTTTATCAGTATACGCGCGTATGAGCAGTGGCGTTCATGCAGAGCGGTGGAGCCGTCGTCAGCCCCACTTCACTCCGGTGCCGTATTGCTCAATTTCCGGCTGGCACCCTGACAACTGAGGGCAACGACGAACAAGAACACGCGAAGCAAAAGTGTTTCCGTGCCAGCGTCTATCCTCGACGTGGCTTTCCTCCGCATCCTTCGACCGCTTTGTCGATGCAAATCCACCGCTGATTTGCATGCGCTGAAGCCGGTTGTCCGCACCCTCATCCTCTTTGTCTCTCTGTCACTCATCTCCATCTACCTGCCTTTAACTTTCATGGCTCCGCGGCATTTGCTTTCCCTCGCCGTTGAATGTTTCAATGCGCTGGTAACCTGAGAGCGCCCTCTTTTGGGCGAAATTGCGGTGTTTTCTCCTTTTCTTCCTTGTGCATTGGGCAAATGTTTTTCAGCATTACAGATGACCCATAATTACAACTTACATACTGCTACGGTCTGTTGAACCACGGAAACCAACTGCCTGGTGAAGATGTGCCACAGTGACTCTCGTTTGCTCATGAATGCGTGCAAGAGATACAGACTTGCGCCTTCCGCTCATAATAAGGGAATTTGAGCTTATTTTTTTCTCCTAGTCGCTTGTATATTTTCGGTCCCTTGTCGCGTTTTTTGGGGGCTTATCTGTATTGTCTTAGCAAATATAATTGTTTTAGTGATAATGCCGTTGATCATCAGTGCGCGTCTGTCGTTCACTAACAGCGTGTTTGTCGTCGATGATATTGAGTACTTCACTGTATAGGCGTGTGAATAACTCTCCATCAAAGGGGTTAAAAGTTCATTACAGCACCCCCTCTCCCAGTCCTATTACGTTAATGTATGGAGCAGATCTCTCCCATACCCTCATGCTCTGAAAGCGTGTGTTTTTACCACTATGCTACACACCCATGCTTCCTCAGAGGGAAGAAATGTACAGTACATCTAAGCTACAGGAATGTGCACCCTTTGTGCAAAACAAATGCACAAAAAACACTTTCAAGTCGGACTTTACTGATTTGTGTGATAAAACATTAAACGTCCTGAGAGAGACACGACGAAGAGCGGATATGGAAAATTGCACAAATCAATAAAAATATTTTTGCAAAAATTTGATGCCATGCTTGGTTTCAAAGTCCTCCTGAGGCGGCTATTACATGTCTTAACAAAGTAGTAAAAGGGAGGATAGGCACGCCATCTAGCGGTTGGTGAGAGCCTTTCTTGCTCGGCCGCGATAAGGCTCGAGTGGCCGCTCTTTATATAGTATGTTTCTCCATGGTTCAACCAGAGGCTGACGTCACCACTGGTGGCAATAAAATCAAAGCTGCCAGGATCGCTTGGATGATTGTTTCTCAAACCGTACGAGTGCAGCATCGATCGGTATGCTTGCCCTGCTGCTGCTACCACGTTAACAAACGATCGTTACGTTTTATGTTGGAATCCGTTCTTCATTGACTCCTCTTCCCACAGGCGTATAGTCAGGCTGATTATGATCATGATGATGTGCTATCGTTCATAGTAGCGTCTATTTTCGCTGTACAAAGGGATAAGGGGGTTATTAAAACTCTCATTTGTATTTGAGTCATATTTTTATTCATTAAAAATATTTTCAAGATTGGGAACATTCATTATGTTGCCGCTTCTCTTGGGCTTGCTTTATGAGTATTCGCTTGTTTGATCATTAGCATCGGACAACACTGACCAGATCGGTTCTTTCTTTGCAAAGCAACCGGCTCAATATTTGTTTTTCTTGAAATAAACTGTGCTTTTTGAAGAATTGATCTTTATGTCTTCTAAACAAATAAACCTTAACATTTACTATGGGTCGGCAGTCAAAGTGCGGTTATAGCTGCGGTTATAAAACATCGCGCCCTAAATACACATGCCGAACGAGTAGTCAAACAGGGCACGCGCACGGCAACACAAATTGGAAATTAAAACCAACGCTTAAACTCCGCTCAGTGTTCGGATTACTCCAACAACAACTGTGGTCTCTTTCTTGAGCTTTTATCTTATACTGGGTCTATATATGCATATACGTAATGGCTCACTGGCGCGCACGCACGCTGGTATAGTTCTTACATGATACAGCCCACGACTGCGCTTCTCTAAACGCCACGTTCTTTGCGGTCGACAAAAGCCCGACCGGAGCCCCCTCTGTGTGGCACCGGTACCGAGCTCTTACTTGCCTGCGTGACTCGTTTGCGATCCTCGGCGCTACTTGATCTGCATTCATTACCGGACAGAAGACGGAAGCGACGGACGCTGTCGTATAACGACGCGCCTTTCTTCTTTCGTCGAGCAGCAGAGGTGGCCTGGATGCGGCCACGAACATCGGGTTCGGAATGACTGCCCGTAAAAACGCTGGCCCTCTTTTACAACTGCCTTCCCCGTGTACTCTTAAGATGCCCGCGACTTTTGTGTGTATCTGTCCCACTGCGCATTATCTGACTCAGCGGACAAAGAGGAGGCAATAAAAAGGAGACCAACCGGATATGCGAGTGGTTTGCTACGCTACGTAGGGAGAAATAGGTTGCTGGATGTAAAGCAGGAGGACGAAACGTTTATTGCACGTAGCTGTGTCGCGCTGCTAGTCCCGCTGCACACTCGACGTGGGAGGTCTCCTCATGCAAAGGAACCTTCTGGCCTTCGCTGCATCATTGGCCTTAGCGACGCGAGACGTCGTTCGATCACGAGATTAACGAAATAAAACAATGGTGATGAGGGAGAATGGCAATGCGAGCGTACGGAGCCGTCCACAACGTTCTACGACAAATATGCACAGATAATGAAATTATCAGCCACATTCAGGGCAGTACAGCCGTAAAAAAATTCTAATTTCACGGCAATACGGAAGTGAGCATTGACCTCAGGAGTTTTATGGGCCGAAACAGAGATGTCGAAGGAAATTTGCAACTAACAAACTATATTTGACGTGATAAAATTATTTTAAAAACCGCATATGCAGAAAGCTGGAAACTCTTGTAATATCTGCAAATGAAGCTCACAGTGCCGGCTGTTGCAATGCCAAGTATATATACTTAGTCGATAAAGTGGTTGTATGCGGTGGTAGCCTACTGATAAATTCTGTAATGGTGCAAACAGTAAGCGTGAGTACATTCATAAATCTTATATGACTCTTGCTGCTGTCAAGCAAAAGTGCTGCATGGTTATTATGGCGAAAGAGGGCTGACAACGGTACGAGTTAAAAAGGCATGGATGAAGTGTCTGGTGTCTTTCAGTTTGTTCTCCCGATATTCCTTCAACTTTTTCCGCCTCTTTCATTGGCCCCGCCGCGGTGGTCTAGTGGCTAAGGTACTCGGCTGCTGATCCGCAGGTCGCGGGTTCAAGTCCCGGCTGCGGTGGCTGCATTTCTGAGTGAGGCTGAAATGCTGTAGGCCTGTGTGGTCATATTTGGGTTCACGTTAATGAACTCCAGGTGGTCAAAATTTCCGGAGCCCCCCACTATGGCGTCTCTCATCACCATATGGTGGTTTTGAGACATTAATCGCCCCCCATATAAATCTTTCATAAGAACTATAGGTGGTGTAGGGTTGTACGAGTGAAGTAACGGCGCGAGAAATCTCTTATCCGCTGAAAGATCGTACGGTGCCCTTGAAATAGTACCAGTGAAGGCGGAGAAGTCGGTCGGCCTCGATTCTTGCCTTGAAATTTCGGAGATTTGAAAAGGAAATTTTTTGTGTTGTTTTCCATTCTTAAATTTTGTTCTACATCGCGAAGCTGCATGTTGCGCGCGCAATGTGACGCACCGTCGAGGTGGAAACATTATGTTGCTCGAATTGCACTCTACTGACAGCGCAGATTGTCTTTATCTTATTTGTTTGGGCGAAGTTGTCTCCTTAAATAAATAATTGATTAAGTAAAAAAATACTGGTAGCTTTCTGCTGAACAACCTTCACACAGACGCTACAATGTTGTTGGGGGATCAAGTTTCATCTCTTTTTTCTGTCCTTTAGCTCTGTTTAAGAAGCGTCTGGTTTCTAGATTTTAAAGAGGGAATCGCGGAATGATGCGAAATTGGTAAATAATGTATCCTTGCACACTTGTCGTAACTATATTCCACATTACCCGACTCCAAGTGGCATTAAAGCCCTCAAGAAATGAGAGAACTTGAGAGAGCGTATATTTATAAACATTCACATTATAGTGAAAACAGGCTCCAAGAACGTTAGCTAAGCTGAGTACCACAAAAGTTTAACAAACCTTGAAAAAAGGCGAGCGAAATCTCGTACAATAAACGGTTATTATATGCACACAGTGTCGGCTCATCACTCCACTTTCCGCTACGATTTTATGCTTGTGCATCGGCAACCTATAGTTAATTAAAAACAACTAGAGAAAGTGACAGATGCCTTGGCTATTTTTAGCTGGAACGCCTATGGGAAAATAAACCGATAGCGCGATTTCTTCACCGTCACGCAAAGACATATCAACGGGCGGGACGTTCAGCATATCACGCAAACGACGCGCAGTGCATTAGGTCACAGAAAGACGAAATTGAAGTGAGCGATTGATTGATATGTGGGGTTTAACGTCCCAAAACCACTATATGATCATAAGAGACGCCGTAGTGGAGGGCTCCGGAAATTTAGACCACCTGGGGTTCTTTAACGTGCACCCAAATCTGAGCACACGGGCCTACAACATTTCCGCCTCCATCGGAAATGCAGCCGCCGTAGCCGGGATTTGAACCCGCGCCCTGCGGGCCAGCAGCCGAGTACCTTAGCCACTAGACCACCGCGGCGGGGCTCGAAGTGAGCGCGTTTTTCGCTCAATGGAGATCTGCAGGAAAGCCGTGGAAGTGTACCGCTTTCACTGCTGTCATGATCGTTGTGCGCATGAACACTGCTGCCTGCAGCTCTGTACTACATGCACTACATCATGGCGCTCAGAGTCATCTGAGCTGTACACTTTGTGCCATAAATGAGGGTGTTTTCCTTCAGTCTATTATACATCATCTCGGGAACTGTTTACGTGTGACGCCGCTACGCCGTTTTCCGGCGCTTCTCATCACGTCAACGTTTGTGAAACGCCTAAATATAACCGTCAGGAGGCTGTTTACGCTATGCATACGTATGTCTGCCGCCTCGCGTCAATCTGTTGCTCTCACGTATGCTTAAAAACTTGGGCAAGTGAGCTAGATCACCGCATTACTAAACCGTGCGATGAATCTCACTGCTTCGCTATAATTGGTAAAAACTGATTAATTTTCGACCACAATCATGAGTGTGAAAGTGTTCTTAGCATCTCGCTTTCTTTGCATGCGCATAGCATATATGTGGTGCACATGAGGTAAGTTCTGTGGAGAGAGAACAAGCAGGCGTCGTGGATTTTATGCAGACGCAAATTTATTTAGACGCCGCAATAAATTGTCACTATTCCAGGGAACTCTGTGCATAAATAATAGGTAAAACTTTTTTACTGATAATCACTCACTTAATTGGACAGTTATGCTATGTACTGGAGAAGCCACTATAGAGCGTTCAATTATTATTCAATAAATCGATACGAAATCCCGTATCATGTGATACGGGATTGCATTTGTGCAAGTCGCGTTCATTAAAATAGGCTGCTAGGGATCGTTCATTCGACACCATAAAACACGGAGCGTACCGTGCATAAACAACAAACATCCTCGTGATGTCTCTCATGATAAAGCTACCCTAGCGCATAATCTCTTCATGTGAAATCAAACTGGCTGCCAAATACCATCTATACGCACAATTCTCAAAACACGTTTTAAACTTGAACACTGTGCTCCACATTCAACTTTTCTTGGTGGTAAGAAGGAGTGGACAAGGCGAGAGAGTCTGATGGAGACTATAGACGCGGCAAGTGGCGCGCTCAACAGCGGACGGGTATTCTCTTCTCGGTGTAAGACGTCAACACAGATGGTGATGTGGTGGCAGGGTCAGTCGGATGCAGCGGCTTCTTATTGAGCGAGTGTGGCTGCACGAGATCTGCTGTTCGCGACCTGCACGCCTCAAAAAAGAGCCGTCTTTTCCGCTGCCTTCGAAATGCCCATCCTCTACACCGACGGCAATAACACAGACGCTGGAGCTCAACGTAGCAGCAGAGAGATGACAGGTCGGACAAGATGAAGCATCGCAAAAAAAGAGCGCCACCGGCCACTCCGGCAGAGGCGTTGTGAAGTTCTTCAAGAGCAGCGGCAAGAACTGTCCGCGCCATAAAGACGCCAACTTGCCAACGAGAAGCTCCGGCAGATCAGCCGTGCCGATCAGCTCCAGAAGCTAACAAGGAACACGAACGCCTACCCGAAATGGCCCGCACCGACACTTGGCGGGCAGAGTCACCACGATCTCGCAGGCCGACTGGGACATGGGATGAGACTTCCAAAGACGTCTTGAGGTACCATGACGTGTCACCAGTGGCTACAAGACACTTGCATGACATCACTGTGGTGCCTGGCGTCCGAAAAAGAACGTGTACCGAGGCCAAGAGTAGTCTACCGGAGAAGGCGGGCAGCCCCGGCAAAAGTGCGGAGCACATCGAGACAACGATAAGCATCAACGTGGCCGTGCTCTGGCGAGAAGCCCAAGAGTCGTTCGCCGTCATCGAAGCCGAGAGCCCCGTCGCGTCATCATCATTGTCCACGGCTAACCTGTGTCTCTGCAGAGGACGTGGCATCGTTGAACACTCAGTCGTTTCCGCCATCGACTGGGCCTGCGGTGCTGGAGTGTGGCCAGAAGCAGGAAATCAAGATTGGCAAGTGGGTGGTCAGCAAAAATACCACATTGTCTCACCTCAGGATGTCAAGTGTGGCGGCTGCTCCCAGTGCCGAGCTGAAGGAGCTGGAGGCGTGGCAGCTGAAGAATGGCTTGGTGCAGATGGACACGTCACTTATGTCCGATGTTCAACCCGAGCAGCAGCAGCAAAGAGCTCGCGCATCTGGGAGGCTGTGCGAAATGATGATGATGATGATGATGATCCTTGACACTCTGGCGCACACCCACAAAGGGGGATCGGCCAAGAACCGGGCGGCAGGATCTTCACTAAAAGGCTAATGGTTTTTCAAAGAAAACGTAATTTTGGGCTGAAAAAAAATATAGAAAGAAAAGCCGAAAATTGAAAAAGGAGTATATCTGAGCAGGGAACGATGCAGGCCATCAGATGCGATTTGAGACAGAGGTAATGGTGGGTCTAAAATGATGTATATATATATATATATATATATATATATATATATATATATATATATATATATATATATATATATATATATATATATATATATATATAGGCAGATTAACATGGCAATCGCTTTGTTTCAATTATGTATTCAAATATCGCAGAGCAGACGTCCCTGTGGCTATAACCGAATTTAATGCTGCCAAACGACAAAATTACTGCCACATTTAATTCTAATCCCAATTTTTCAAGTGGAGCTTTCAGGTATCTTTTCCGCTGATGAGAATACCGGCGACAGAACAAAAAGAAGTGATCTATCGTTTCCATTGTTTCGCAAGTCTGACATAAAGGTGACGCCTTTAGACCAACTTTATGCAAATAATAATTCAGTTGAGGAATTCTGCAACGCAATCTTGTAAAAGTAACTTCCAAGTGCCGTGTTGCACACCACTGTCTATTCCAGCGGCATCTTAGATGTGCGAAATCTCGATATTTATCCAATGAGTAGCAGTCGTATTCACGCAAACAGAGGTTTCTAAACCTTATTGCTGTCGCGTAAGCCGTATCAGGCAAAACCGGGATAATGGGACCGCTAAGAGATACTGTGGCTAGTGCATCCGCCATCTCATTGAGATATATGCCACGATGACCTGGTACCCATAAGAGCTGCAGTTTTTTCACGTTTGTCGGTATGAGTTGTCGAAACATGTGCATAAGTGTTAAGTTGGCTCCTGAAGACAGAGCAGCACATACTGAAAAAGAATCTGTAATTACGACTGCTTCCGATTCGCCCAAAGGAAGTTTCCGTAGTGCCAGTACAATAGCAAATAATTCTGCCATGAATATTGGTGTGTAATCTGGGAGTCTAACCGAAAAGGACCAGTCAAGGGAACGTGAGAAGATACCTGCCCCAGCCTTTTCATTTGATACGGATGCATCGGTTGCAATTATGTTGTTCAAGTTCACATGCGCCAAGTAATCCTGCAGCCGATCATTTAAATATTGAAATGGCATTTGCTTTGCGTTAGAGGGATAAATATTCTCAAATTCTATCTTAAGACCTAAGTTAACGTCTCTTGTTGTGAAAATATGTTTGATTTTGACGTTCAGTGGTTCTAGCAGCGCTTGAACGAACAAGATCTGTGGGCAGTGGAATCGTGACCACCAAGTTTCAAAAAATAAACTTGGTTCTTTAATAAAAGCATAAAATGATGCTCTCTGGGGCACAGTGTATAGTTTTAAAAATGTTTGAATAGTAAGCATTTTGAATCTATTCAACAATGACGGTAGACGCGCTTCCATGTATAGCACATTGTTAGCAACAAACTTGGGCAGTCCAAGGCACAGTCGTAAAGCCTCCCTTTCTAACAGTATTAGCGGTCTCATTTTATATGTCGCACTGCCCGAAAATAAGACACAGCCGAATTCCATTATAGGACGAATGTACATTTTATAGACCATTACCAATGTATTTCTTCGCAACCCCCTTTTTATGTTGCTGAGCTTGCGTAACCACCCCATGGCTCGTGTTGCTTTGGACGCAATGTGATCGATGTGGCTTTTCCAATTTAACGAGCTGTTATATATGATGCCTAAGTATTTAAGTGAATCCACCTGGGGAATCTGCTCTGTGCCATACATCAAGGAGATGTTGACAGGATCCCTGAACGAGAACGCTAGAAGCGCGCTTTTGTTTACATTTAGAGACATTCCAATTTTTTGAAGCCATTCCTCTATCATGTTTAGGTAATTCTGTAATGTCTGATAAAGTAATTGCAGATCACTGTTTGTCGCAAAGAAAGCAATGTCATCTGCATAAACATATAAATGAATATCGCTATGTGTTGGAATAGAACTGAGGAAGATGTTAAACAACACCGGTGAGAGCACTGCACCTTGTGGTACGCCACGGTATTGTCGATATCTGTTAGAAAAACAACCCCTTTGAAAACAATAAAACTCTCTCTCCTTTAAAAACTCTGCTACCCATGATGTCATGTATTTTGGTAAGTGTGACCTTTCCATCTGCTCTATTAGTAATTTATGCTCCACTTTGTCATACGCCTTGGCCAAATCCAGAGTAACTAATGCACAATACTCTCTTCTACGCCTAGCCAACTGTATACGACTCTCCAAATCCGCGTGCGCACACCATATGGAGCATCCCGATTTAAAGCCAATTTGACTGGGGTTCAATATTGATTTCTCCTCAATGTATTTTATTACACGTGCATTCAAAACTCTTTCAGTTAGTTTAACCAAATTAGATGTAAGAGAAATTGGCCTCACATTGTCAAGTGTATACCCAAGCGCCTGTTTTTTAAGTATCGGAATTATTTTGGAAAGTTTCCAATCCGCCGGTATCCAAGAAGTTTTCAAAGAGTAATTAACCATATTACAGAGTTCATGTGGGGAAATGTCATATAGTACTTTTATCATTGCTGAAGTTACTCCATCTGGTCCAGGTGCTGTAGGAGGTAAGTGCCTCACTACACCCGCTAGTTCCGCTAATGTCACCTCGTTGAACTCCTCCCCTGCAATTGGCTTTACTATGTGTCTTGGCATTGTTGATCTGAATCTTTCTTCTAATCCTTTAGCAACATTTTCTAAGATTTCAGTGAGTTCGCTAGGCGATAGAATTGAAGAATCACTATTGTCTGATGGTGGTATCATTTTTCTGGAACGCAAAAATCTAAAAAGCGCCTTTCTGTTGTATGGTTTTGAAAGATAGCTAAATTTGTTAGTGTCATAGTCATCTTTTGCTTTGCGTACTGTGCGTTTAAAATCTGCTGCCACGTATTTATAGTCACACCAGTTTTTTGGGCATTGGTTGTGGATAAGTTGCTTCCACGCCGCTTTTCGTTTTCTATACCCCCTCGTACAATCAGCGTTCCACCATGGGCTAAACGACCCGCCTGTGCCTGAAGTTATTGAAAAAGTTGACTTTTTTATTGCTCTTTTCAGTACCGCACACAGACTCATAGCCCGAATGTCTTCCTGCATGTCCTTGCGAAGAACCAAAGTAGGCTTCAAGTCTTTTTGTAAACGCTCATAATTTACAAACGAGCCAATTTTACCAGTTAGAAATATCCCGGGAAAGTTAATATCAAAGCTAATAGGAAGGTGATCACTGTTTGTTGCGCAATGTAATGTTTTCCACGACGAAATGTTTAGTGAGGAGCTGCAAAAGGTCAGGTCTATCGCCGACTTTGATTGTCTCCTAATAAACGTAACAGTGGGGAAATTTACACAAGATAAGTTATTATCAACAGTCCATTCCCACAAGCGCCTTCCATTTACATCAGTCTTGAAACCCCAAGACACGTGGTGTGAATTAAAGTCACCAGTTAATAATACATCCTTCCTGCAGGAAGCTAACATTGCATCTAAGCATCTTGTGTCCTGTACTCCTACCGGAAAGTATGCGTTAACAAAAGAAAAAGGGGAACAGCCTGGCAGAGTGATGTCTAATACCATAATTTCATAGTTAGAATCCATGCACAGGTAGTTAATCTTCGCTCTATGACTAAATTTAGTTGATATAAAAATGGCAAGTCCACCACCTCTGCTAGGTCTGTCTAAACGAAATAAGCGATAATTTTTTAGGTAAAATTTTTGTCCGTTTGTAAGCCAAGTTTCTTGTAAAGTAATAATATCTGGGGAAATTTGCGAAGAAATACACAATAAATCTGTGATAGCCGACCCTATTGATCGACAATTCCACTGTAATACTTTTAAGGAGCCTATTTTGACTCTATAAACCCGCCGCAGAGACTGCTTGATCCAAAAGATCTTTCTTCAAAAAGTCTTTTTTGGAGAGGTTCTCCAAAACGTCTTTCTTTGACAGGAACTTTTTAGATTTTGATTTCTGTGAAGACTTTTTCGATAGGGGAGATCTGGCGCGCTTCAAGAAATTATGAGATTCCGCATCCATATCTGTAAATTCATCAGTGTCATCTGATAAGGTTTCTAGATCTGCCCGCAGTATCTTATTGGAGGGTCCTGCTTTAGGAGATGCGCATCGTGTAGGAGCTATCGGATCTTCTGTCCCGGCACAATTTGAAACCTCGAAATCCTGTGAAGTCTGATTTTTCATAGACACTGAAGCAATGATTTGGGTCAACTGAGATGTTAACAGTTCAGCCACGACTCCAATAATACTGCTGGCAAGACGCTCCATCGCCTTTTCCGTTGCCTTCTCTACAGCCTCTGCTATATATTTTGCTAACGATGCATCCATAGCAGTGGTATGTCGTGCTGTTACGCTTGCGTAACCTTTCGAGCGTTCTTGTAATTCAGTCAAAGCTTCCCTCCGGGAGCAACGCCTGCGTTCCACAATTTCCAGCAGCTTAACTTCTCGTTCTTTCGCCTCACAATCTGAAGAGTCTGCAGGATGCGCTTCATGACATAAACAGCACTTCTCTTCCGTCGAGTTGCACTTACGGCTGTCGTGATTTTCTCCGCATAGTCGACATCTGGCAGTTGCTCTGCACCCTTTCACGCTGTGGCCATACCTCCAACAATTCAAGCACTGCAGTGGCTTAGGGGATAGAGGCTCTACCTTATAGATAAGAGGCCAAGCTTTAATTTCAGATGGTCTTATCGTTCCCGCAAAGGTTACTATGACAGATTCGGTAGGTGATTTTTTATTGTCAACCAGACGCGTGCACCTGTATACTGACACTGCACCTGCTACTGAAAATAACTCAAGAATTTCTGCAGGGGTCAGGCTCGTATCTACACCGCGGACTATGCCTTTCGAACATGCCAGATGCGCTGGTATAAACGGGCTCACCGGCTGTGCTGCAAATAAGGAACAGTTGAGAAGCTCTCGGACGCACTCCTGATCGGCAGAGCAGCACAAAATACCACCACGACCGAAATGCCGGACCTCAGTGATCTTTTGAGAGTGTGTTGTGGCTTTCCGAAGCTCCATCTGAATCATCTTCGGGTTCTTCATAGGTATCGTACCTCCATTGGTCGGTACCAGAGCCACGGGGACGTTAATAACCCCACTGCAAAGAAAAGAATCAATCGGCCAATCCTTGACCGGTATAGATGCTAGCCAAGGAGAAGGCCCTTGGCCAGGCGAAGAAACCGACATCTAGATAGCCTGAGTCGCTCGAACTCAGAAAATCATATGGCACAAACCACAAACAACTGCCAAAAAAACACTAAAACAACAAAGAAGCAAACGTTAAACTCAAGTGCAATCCCGCCGCCCGTCGTTCAAGCCGTTCCAACCCGTGAGCAGCAGCGCAGAACAGGATCAACGCGAACGAACAAGGCACTCGTCGAAGTGCGAAATTTTCTCAGCTCGCTCCGCGCTGTCTTCTTCTTCTTCACCTCTTCTCATCGCTCATATCCTATGCAGGAGATTGTCCGAGTGTTGGGTGAATTTTTTTTCAGTGTTTCTTCGCAATACTTCTCGTATAAGTTAGGAATATATTTAATACAACATCCTAATTAGGGAATATTAGTATTGAAATGTTTGCACAGAAACTGACGCCCGAGCGTATCTTCTTCCTCCTCTTTACTACAATAGCAATATATGCGGCCAAGAAGTCTGAAGAAGGAAATTTCAAGGGCTCATTTCTTTTGTTTGACACAACCTTCATGAAAAGTGAGTGGGCACGGCGAAAACACAAGAAACGGAGCACTCACCATGCGTCCCGTCTTCTTGTTTCAGATGGCCCTACTACCCATTGTCGCTGCCTCTTGGACACCGCCAAATTGTACCGGCACTTCGTGTGCTTGGGGAACAAACAACAGCTTCACCGATTTTAAAATCAACTGGACCTCATGCCTTCAAGAAGATATCGGCAGCGCATGCGTGACATCGGCCAGCTCAACGCATATAAAAGAGCAACTGCAAGTTGGATTCTTCAGTGGGCACGGCGAAAACACAAGAAACGGAGCACTCACCATGCGTCCCGTCTTCTTGTTTCAGATGGCCCTACTACCCATTGTCGCTGCCTCTTGGACACCGCCAAATTGTACCGGCACTTCGTGTGCTTGGGGAACAAACAACAGCTTCACCGATTTTAAAATCAACTGGACCTCATGCCTTCAAGAAGATATCGGCAGCGCATGCGTGACATCGGCCAGCTCAACGCATATAAAAGAGCAACTGCAAGTTGGATTCTTCAGTGGGCACGGCGAAAACACAAGAAACGGAGCACTCACCATGCGTCCCGTCTTCTTGTTTCAGATGGCCCTACTACCCATTGTCGCTGCCTCTTGGACACCGCCAAATTGTACCGGCACTTCGTGTGCTTGGGGAACAAACAACAGCTTCACCGATTTTAAAATCAACTGGACCTCATGCCTTCAAGAAGATATCGGCAGCGCATGCGTGACATCGGCCAGCTCAACGCATATAAAAGAGCAACTGCAAGTTGGATTCTTCAGTGGGCACGGCGAAAACACAAGAAACGGAGCACTCACCATGCGTCCCGTCTTCTTGTTTCAGATGGCCCTACTACCCATTGTCGCTGCCTCTTGGACACCGCCAAATTGTACCGGCACTTCGTGTGCTTGGGGAACAAACAACAGCTTCACCGATTTTAAAATCAACTGGACCTCATGCCTTCAAGAAGATATCGGCAGCGCATGCGTGACATCGGCCAGCTCAACGCATATAAAAGAGCAACTGCAAGTTGGATTCTTCAGTGGGCACGGCGAAAACACAAGAAACGGAGCACTCACCATGCGTCCCGTCTTCTTGTTTCAGGTTAGTTGTGTATGCTCATACCGTAGTGATGAGAGAGGTATTGTTGTCGTGCCGTGCCCACGGACTATGCTTGCTTTAGCGTACGAGTGTTACTGTGTGTGCAAATTGTTACTTTGTGGCGATGTGGAACTTAATCCTGGTCCCACCAATACTGAAATGCTCCAGACGCTGATACAAGGCCAACAGGCTATCAGGGATGATTTAGCAGAACTTAAAAAGCGGTTGGAAGCAGCAGAGAAAAGTGTTCACTCTTTTTCGACCAGAATGACCAAATTAGAAACGAATGTAAAAGAAATAGCACGGAAAGCAGATAATTTTGAAACTCTTAACAATTCTGTCGGAAAAATCCAGCAAACACTTGTGTTGCAGCAGAAAAAAATTACAGAGCTGGAAGACCGCAGTCGGATATCGAACCTTGTAGTGTTTGGCATAGATGAGCGAGCGAATGAAACGGAGGATGTTCTACGGCAGACAATAATCAAAGAGGTTTTCGAGGATAAGCTGGGCGTGAAATGCTTGTCCGTTGCTAGAATACATCGCTTGGGGAAACGTCCAGGGAAGCGACCTGTAATCCTGTTTTTTCAAAATTATGTGGAAAAACAACAAGTACTACAGAATTGCAAAAAACTGAAGGGTACCCAAATTTCCGTGCAAAATGATTTCTCTGCTGAAACGCTAAGAAAACGAAAATTGCTATGGCAAAGCGCGAAAGCCGAAAAAGAGCAAGGGAAGAAGGTTGTGCTGGTGAAAGATAAGCTGCGTGTCGATTCACAGTTCTACGCATGGGATGATGTTTCGAACACACGTGTTGTTGTTCGATCGGGGAAAGATCCCACACAAACCGCGTAGCTTTCACAGTCTGCACCTAAGAACCTGCGTGTGCTCTCTTTCAACGCCAGAAGCATTGTGAATAAAGTAGACAAATTAGAACAAATGCTTTTGACCTACGCCCCTCATGTGGTTGTTATCACTGAGACTTGGTTACATGATGGTGTAGGTGATGACGAAATTATTCCCCCCGGCTATCAGATGCACAGGCGTGATCGAGGCACACGTGGCGGAGGAGTTGCTGTTGTCTCTAAACTCGGTATCGATGTATGTTTAATAAATCAGATTGCCGACCATGAAAGCCTGTTCCTAAACGTCACTATAAACGGTTTAACCTTTATGCTTTGTGCTGTTTATAAAGCCCCGGAAGCACCAGATTCTTTTCTTGAAAAACTTTACGACCATCTTCTTTTGAACCGCACGCGACACATCATCATTACAGGTGACTTCAACCTTCCAGCTATGAAATGGAACAATTTAGCTTACGGGCAATCTAAATCGAGTGATATTATCTTAGACACAATGTTAACTTTGAACCTTGAACAAATTATCTGTGAACCTACGCGAAACAGTGCTGTATTGGACTTATTTTTTGTAAGCGATATCTTTTTAAATGGTGTTGTTAATATTGAAAATGGAGTGTCAGACCACAGCTTATTGTTTTTTTCCTGGCCTTATCAATGTTCTGTAGTGCATTCGCGTACAAATAGAGTGAGCGTCAAAGACTTTGACCGTGCTGATGATACATCAATCACAGATTACTTGGAGAGTGCACTAAGCTTCAGCCCGAATGATGATGTGCATGTGTTGTGGACGCGATTTAAAAGTTCGGTCTCGTTCTCCATCCAACAGTTTGTCCCAATCCGTAAGGTACGCAAAAATCGTAAACATCCATGGATAACTCGGGAGATGATCCACATTAAACGCAAGATCAAACGACTTAGAAAAAGTAAAAGCGACGTAGCTCTCGAGACCATCGATGCTTTGAAAATAAATTTGGCAACTAAACTAAACGACGCTAAGACACATTACTATGAAGTCACTTTGCCTTCATTCATTACAGAAGATCCGGCTAAATTCTGGAGATTTCTTGCCCAAACCAACGAACCAGTGAATAAAATTAAGCTTAACGATAAATACGAAACTGACGGCTTTTTAATATCGCAGGCTTTTAATACATACTTTCACAGCGTCTTCACACCTTCAAGCGCTAATGTGCCCTTACCAGCAACTATTCTTAAAGATGTGGACATTCCTATTGTCACAAGCGAAGGTGTTTTGATTTTGCTAAGAAAACTGAGCACTAAAAAAAGTATAGGACCAGATCAAATTCCAAATACCTTTTTAAAGCGCTATTCTGTACAAATAAGCGATTTTTTGGCAGAGTTATTTAACAGATCATTGCGCAGTTGTGAAGTTCCGCATGACTGGAAGATTGCTCGTGTTATGCCCATCCATAAGAAAGGAGATAAATCAATAGTTTCTAATTACAGGCCAATCTCTTTAACTTCAGTGAGTTGCAAGCTACTGGAGCACATAGTGGCGCACAATATTCAATGCTTTTTAACAGAAAATAACGTCTTGTCTCCCTGCCAACATGGATTCCGGAAGGGATTGTCCACGACAACGCAATTAGTAACAACTATCCACGAACTTATCGCAGTATTGGATCGATCGGGGCAGACTGATATACTACTACTTGATTTCTCTAAGGCGTTTGATAAGGTTCCGCATAGTAAATTACTTCTGAAATTACATAATATAGGATTGCCGCTTTATCTTATTAAATGGGTTGAATCTTATTTAACCGACAGAAAGCAGTTCGTTGAAGTTAAATCCAGTGTATCTAGGATGCTCAATGTTACTTCTGGTGTGCCGCAGGGAAGTGTATTGGGGCCACTATTATTTCTTATATATGTAAATGACATAGTGCAAAAAATTCCTGAATCAGTGTCTATCAAACTTTTCGCAGATGACTGTGTTGTATTTAAAGAAATAACCTGCTCTGAAGACCATAACCTTTTACAGCAAACTCTTCGCGACATCGAATATTGGTGCACAACGTGGGACATGGAATTAAATGTTGATAAAACAGTGCTCATGAATATAACACGAAAAACAAACCCAAGTGTATTTACCTACAGTATTCATGGTTCTCCCGTTCAATCAGTAACGCAATATAAGTATTTGGGGATCACCATTTCAAGTGACATGACGTGGCGGGCACACATTTCGTCAATTTGCACTTCTGCTTTTCGGAAACTGTGTTTTTTAAAAAGGAAGCTCACAAAGGCTACTGTGAATGTTAAACTCCAAGCGTATAATGCTATTATCAGACCTAAATTGGAGTATGCATCCGTGGTATGGGACCCGTACACAAAAAAGGATATACACAGCTTAGAAGCGCTACAAAAGAAAGCCATCAGATTTATATTTAATAAATACAAAAGGCTAGATTCCCCAACTCAACTCATGAAAGCTCACAATATCCCCCCGCTAGCTGTCCGCCGAAAAATCAGTCGACTTAAGTTCTTGCGTAATATTTTAAACGGTAAGCTTAGTATGTCTGCACCCTCATATTTGACAGCCACTACAGCCAGAACTACGCGCAACACTCACAAACACACCCTTCAACACATTTTTGCCAAAACAGAGGCATTCAAGCAGAGTTTTTTTCCCCGCAGTGTTTCGGATTGGAATGGTCTGCCCGAGTTTATTTGCGAGGCAGACAATTTTGATGAAGCCCTTGAACGGCATCTGTCATGTTGAACATTGAATCGCTGAGACTTATTGTGAGAGTGTTGTATTGTATTGGTGCTGTTTTTTTTTTTTTCTTTCTTTGTTTAAAAATTACTTTCATGACATGTGGTGTTAGTATTGTTAATCGATTATTTCTGTACTGTTCTCCTTGATTTTGTAAACCCACTCCTGCCTGGGCCATGGTGGCCTGCAGTATTGTGAAATAAATAAATAAATAAATAAATAAATAAAACAAGGAGATAATGAAGCTAAGGAATTCATCGGGGACGTTATAAAACATGCTGTTTTAATTGAATGGTGGAGATTGTGGTATAAATGTGCAACAAGTGAACGATAAGGCAGCTTGCCGCTGGAAAGAACTGAACCTGAAGCATTATCCTCAGCTTGCATGTTCGGTCATTGCCGGCGACAAATTGTCTTTTCGTCCACTTCACATTCATAATTTTATTACCACTATACAGTGCAATTAATGTTCCCTGCGCATTTATTGACTTTAATATCAGGTGGTATTCATTTAGTCAATAAAACAGCGAACTTACCAACAGTTCCTGCCCTCGGCGTATATTGTCATGTTGCTTATACGTACCTACTGATCAATATTTCTCTTACTTCAGTGAATGCTTTACGTCAAGCACATCGACTAAACTTTATGTGATCATTAAAGCCATTATTTGCAAACTGCCGCAACTACATAGACAATGGGTCGTCTTAAGGTGTTCATAACTGACCTATATAGCGTGCGTAACGTTAACACCGCTCATATCCAACATCCAGCGGCCTGAAACATTAGTTACATGCATCATTATGTCACTGGGATTACCAGTACAGGGGAGAGACAGAGGCTTGTAAATTCCGGTAACCACAAGCGGCAGTTACTACAGAATGACAGCATATCACGCGGCATGTCATCTTCGTCTTTCTCTCTGCTTTACAAGGAACCCTTTTAACGGCGTGCTCAAGCACACTGCTTCATAATAGTACGTTCACAGCTTCCAACCGCGCTATCGCGCTCCAATAGATTCATTAAGAGTGTTGCGTATACATGAACGAAAAGAGGCGGGCACATTCGCACTAGTGGTTCGAAGACGGGTAGCAGCGGAGCTGTTATCCTTCCCCACTTCTTCGCATTCACCTCCATATTTCTCCGTTCATGTTTATTTCTCTATCTCTGTATTTCCCGCTTTCTCGTTCTATATATTCCTGTCGCTCTTTATATGTTGCTCTCTTTCTCTCCGTATTTTACTTCCTGCCCTTCGTTCTTTCTCTCTCTCTCTCTTTTTTACGGTGTTTCAGGCTATATTCTTTTTCTTTCTTTCCTCCTCATGTGGACGTTTGTTCTCCTCTCTATCTTCCGCTTACCATCCCCTTGCTATACAGGATTATGCCTACCTATGCTGTGATCTGCTATAGCAGTTCGCCTCCGCACGGTGTGTACACGGGATCGAAAAATTCGAACGGTGTGTACGCGAAAAATTTCTTCGCCGCGCGAAGAAAATTTTTGCCCCGATGGACTTATTTCTTTTTATTTCTCTCTTTTTTCATTCGTCGTCTCGCGCAAAAGAGCAATTGCATTCCTCTGCTGAGAAATCGGCGCTTGTGTTTTGGGAGCGAAGCAAAAGATGAAGGCGGCGACGATGAAGAAGACGATCTGCCGCCTGGTTCTTGGCCCATTCCCCTTTGGGGGGTTAGCGCTATCTAAACGAGATCTTTGTTGTCGTCACAACAACAATAAATATAATAATAATAATAATAATAATAATAATAATAATAATAATAATAATAATAATAATAATAAGAATAATAACAATCGCAATCATGAAGGAAGTGCGTGCCGCATGCCATGTTTTTTTCTGGTGACGCCGCACAAACTAGGCGCCGACTACAAGAGTTTCGAGGTTGAAAAGCGGATCTAGTTGGCCGTGGACAAATTGTGCGAGTGGGTGATTGCGCGAGAGACCGACACGGGTCCAAAAGTTGACATTTTAGATTTCATTGAGTATTTTATATTTCCTGCACCTCTCACCAGGTAGCCCGAAAGTCAGCTTCGTTTTATGATTAATGGCATAACTTACGACAAAAAAAAATATCAAACTTCACCAACACGGAGGCACCGATTTCGTCACCTGTCGTTTTCGAAAATTGCAGATGCTATAAAAAGACAAATATTTTTTTTTCAAGGAAGATAATTTTTACATGAGATGCATGTCTAATGAAGAATGAATTCATACGGTATCAAGTTTGTAGACCCTAAGAAAATAGCTTTTAAAAATGTCTAGTTTTGCGACAGTTTGAAAAAAAAAAGTTACGTATTCCCCATTTTTTTTTCTCTGAAAATAATGCAAGCAGTGTTTTCAAGCTTAACACGTTTTAAGGATATAGTGTATTCAATAGGTACATAAACTATTGCTGCCGTAGGGCAAATGTAAATTTTTATATATTGCCTCAAAGTTCTCATACTGGCAAAAGTGTACTCCACTGAAATTTGAATAATAAAAAAAAACATCTTCGATTTTTCTTACTCTCGTAAATAGACAACCGAAGGCCATCATACACTAATATAAAAAAACGTGTTGCAATATTTTGTTTTTAGTGACAATATTCATGGTACAAATAGGAGCTTTTCGAGAATGCGCTGATAAGATGAAAATCTAGAAATGGGAACGGAAAAGCGGCAATAAGCTTCAAACGCGAGTAAACGTGAGCGCATTTGGTGAAGAAAGGCTGTTTTAGCAGATAGGAGTAACTGTTTTGAACACGGTATTCTACAGTATCTGAATTCACTCTTATACGTAGAGCACTGAGACTTCTAATATGTGGTGCCTCTTCATTACTGACACACAGATGAAGCTGTTGTGACGGCCATGTGTTCGCAACACGTTGGGTAAAAGAATTGAATGTTGAATGAGTTCATAAACGATTCATCACAAATTTTTATCATTAGGGGCAAGAAGACTGCCGCATTAGACTGAAAAACACGCTTTAGGGCAAGTTGTCATCCGTCGTCTGCTCTACAAATGAATTGCTGTGCGCCGCATCTCGGAGGCAATGCTTCAGATTATATGGCTCAAAGTAGGGACAAAGATTACGCCTCCCGTAATTTTATGGACAAAAACATTGTGAAATCCATTTTAACATACTATATTTCAGTTTTGCATATGCACTGTGGATACTTGTGCGCAAGTATCTATGCAAGTATCCACGCAAGTATCCACGCAAGTATCCACGCAAGTATCCAAGGAGGCAGCGAATACCTCGTTGTTTCCTTTCGAAATGATCTTAAGCTGTATATGATTGGTGTAAGCAGTCTTTAGCTTGTTACGCGAGGCAACTAATGACGTGAAAGTGATACATAGCGTAATGACCACTTATGCACGACCACGTAAAAAATAAAAAATACGGCATATTGTGTGCCATTCGTTCTTCGGCATTTAAAATTTTCTGTCTGCTACAAAATCGCCTGCTTGTTAGTCGGATAGCATCTCCTTCTAAGTGTAATTCAAGTAGGCTAGCTGGATTATGAGTTTAATATAAAATTTCCCCTTGCAGAATAACGGTGTTCAGTAGTTGGTGAGCGTATACATCTCTGTGTGCTCATATCTGCTTAGAGAAAGAGCTTAGTAAGCAGCGCTGCACGTGCGTGCTTCTTTGATATCTCGGATGAATTTTGAGCTGTAAAGGACAATTCAAGTTGAGTGAAAGCGAACTACCCCGATTCTTAACTAAGCCACCATTGTGCTAAAAACCACGGTCTTTGACCTTCTCCCTGGCCCAGTGGGGCAAGTTGTGGGGCAAGCTTAAAAGCGGAGCTTCCTACTGAGGTCGAGTCCACTGCTTTATTCGTGGCCTTTTTGCAAGATGTTGCTATGGCTCCAAGCTACCATAAGCAAGGCTAATCAGGCTTATCAAAGACTAAATCGGGAACAATTTTTGGCGTTTCTGTACGGAAAAGCTTAAACATCAACAACGACTCGTCACACTGATCGGCTTGCAACAGCGTCGACGGTGCAGGGTTGATGATATATTATTTTCAGAAAATTTATTTTCCAAAAGGAGCAAATGCTTTGACCCGTCCATAAAAAGTTTGATCGATCCCATCTGT
Organism: Rhipicephalus annulatus; assembly: GCA_013436015.1. Classification (NCBI taxonomy): domain Eukaryota; kingdom Metazoa; phylum Arthropoda; class Arachnida; order Ixodida; family Ixodidae; genus Rhipicephalus; species Rhipicephalus annulatus. The sequence continues at coordinate 24,145 of WOVY01004113.1, forward strand.
AACTGAATCGACAAGTCAAAGCAGAATAAAAGCATTAACAAGTGATGTAATATTATGGGGCCCCTGTTCAGCGCTTGCCTGCTCTGCAATACTACAGCACAAGACGCGAAAGCGTCGCATTGGGGACCCGCACCGCAAGGAGCCTTCAAGAAAAATCATCACAATGGAAATGTTGGCGAAATTTCGCTATGTTGCGACATTGCCTCTTGACATTTTCATTCTTCCGTAAGAGCATAATTGAGGGATTATTGTTGTGACGGAAAACTTCGCCTTACTTGTTGGTTTCCCAAGCGTGGATCTAAGAGTGACCACTGTCGAAAGTGGAAGGGGGGGGGGCTTGCCCCCCGAACTTTTCTCAGTGGAGGGGGGGGGGGGGCTCGTGCGCCTTTCGCCCCCCCCCCGGCTGATAAGCCTATGGCTTTATATACAAAACTTCCGTTATTTGTTCTCATCACGGCAAAGAAGGAATGCTAAGAGGGCGCGTGCTAACGCGCATTATCGTTTCGCTCTTCACAGGCCGACGCTTTCGAAAATCACGTCTGGAAGCTGCTTGAGGCGCGAGGCAAGAAAAACTAAAAAAAGCCAGCCTCTTTTATCGCAATTGTAGGTGCTGAAAAATCGAATGAGCCACAATACATACAGACGTCATTGAGTACGCGTAGAAACTGGATCATTACGAAAATAATAATTTTTTGGCTGGTGAAGGGTCACTGCATGAAACGTTGGAATTGTTATGACTCCAATATTCTGCTTTACCTCTTATTCCGCTATTTCATTCTTGAAAAGCAAGCAATCAATATAGCTTGCTCATGCGGCTTCATATTGAGCACCGTTGTGGTACAAAAACATTGTATCCTATATCGAAGCAGGTTGGTGTGTCAGAGCAAGCGATGACCAAGTAAGCGGCGTTGAATTGCAAGGCCTACTATGTTATAATACAGAGATTCTGCCTGACTAGCACAACACAACTTTATACGTGCATTGTAACAAAACTCTGACTATTCTAAACAGTGCCAAATCTTGTACGAAATATTTAACCGACTTAAATGGAGTCGATATTATACATCTTAAACAGCCCGAGCATTGCGAAATAAAAAAAACGCAGAAATAAAGTGGGGGGTAGAGAAGGAAAAAGCTTGCGCAATGCCGCAAATTAGAAGGCGGGGTGGAGGGGGGGGGAGTATAACAACCGAACCACATAGTCCATGAGTATGGGATGTGTTTTATTTCAATGCGATTTTGTTATTGCGTTGTGTGTGTGTGTGTGTGTGTGTGTGTGTGTGTGTGTGTGTGTGTGTGTGTGTGTGTGTGTGTGTGTGTGTGTGTGTGTGTGTGTGTGTGCACCATACGCACAGCCGTCTTATATATGCTGCGGCCTGTTATTGAGGTCACTAACAAGAAGTGGTTTACGAACTCGTTCTATGATGCTATGTTGTAGATTGAGACAGCCTTGAGGGTCTGCGCTTCAGGCACTTTTCGTAGGCAGACTCTCGGGGAAAAAAAAATAAATAGCGCAGCGCCGCGCTAGTGACGAGAAGACTGAGGTAACAGCGGAGCTGTTGGCGTTTCCACTCGCGGATAACCTCACCTTCCTAGTTCCTGCTATGTTTTTTTATCTATCTTCAATTCCTTTCTCTCTCTCTGTATTTCTCACTGCTTTTTTTCTCGCTTTCTATTTATTCCTCTTCTTTCATTCTCTCTTTTCTTGGCACCCTTTTCTTTATGGCTTTCGTTCTTTCTCTTTCTCTCTTTTTTCTATGGTATGCTTTCCTCTCTTCTCCCCCTAATTCTTACTATTCCCATCACGCTAATGTATGCTCCCCCTTTCTCTCTTCTTTCCCACACTCTTGCTGTACCGCACTTTACAAGGCTGCTCAGATAGCCGCTTGCCTTCGGATGGTGTGCACGCACGTGAGAATCCTTCCCCGCAAAGAAAAGATTTCTTCTTCAATTTCTCTCTCTATATATCTTTACTAAAGTAGCCCTGCAACACGTAGCTATAAAATAGATTAACTAAAAAAGCTTATTGCCCCAACAATTCGTCGACACAAACATTTTTAGAATCCGTCAAGTTCGAGCAGAGTTAAAAAGGTTTGTAACTATATAGCTATAACTATATAGCTGTAAATATATAGCTGTCACTGCTTTCTCCCTTCTCTCGTCCCGACGAAAGCACTGGAAGCTACGCTTGATGTAGAGAATTATTATTATTATTATTATTATTATTATTATTATTATTATTATTATTATTATTATTATTATTATTATTATTATTATTATATTATTACGACAACAACGACCTCGTGTCGATAGCGCTCATCCACAAAGAGGAATTTGCAGAGAACTGGGTGGCAGGTTCCCTTCTTCATCGTCGCCGCCTTCATCATTTGCTTCGCTCCCAAAACACAAGCACCGATTTCTCAGGAGTGCGATGCAATCGCTCTCTTGCGCGAGACGACAAATAAGGAAAGAGAGAAAAGAAAAGGAATCATTCTGTAGCGAATTTTTCGATCCCGAAAAATTCGAATGCGAATTTTTCGATCCCGCGTAAACACCGTGCGGAGACGAACTGCTATAGCGGAACTGCATAGGCAGGTATACTGCTGTATAGCAAGGGGGTGGTAAGCGGAAGATAGAAAACAGGACAGACGTCAGAGTGAGGAGGAAAGAAAGAAAAAGAATATAGCCTGAACAGCGGAGAAAGAGGGAGAGAGACTGAGTACGAAAGGCAGGAACTAAAATGTGGAGAGGAAAAGAGCGACATATAAACAGCTACTGAAAGATATAGAACGAGGAAGCGGCCAATACAGAGATAGAGAATTAAGCATAGAAAGGGAAATAAATATGGAGGTGAAGGCGAAGAGGTGGGTAAGGATAACATCTCCGCTGCTACCTGTCTTCAAACCGCTAGTGCGAATGTGCCCGACTCTTTTCGTTGCTGTGTATACGCAACACTCCTAATGAATCTATTGGAGCGCGATAGCGGGGTTGGAAGCTGTGAACATACGCTCACGAAGCATTGTGCTTGAGTACGCCGTTAAAGATCCTCCTTGCAAAGCAGCGAGAAAGACGAAGATGACATGCCGCGTGAGATGCTGTTATTCTGTGGTGAATACCGTAATTTAGAAGCCTGTGTCTCTCCCCTGTACTCGTAATCCCCGTCACATAATGATGCATGTAACTAACGTTTCAGGCCGCTGGATGTTGGATACGAGCGGTGTTAACGTTATGCACACTATATAAGCCACTTCTGAGACCCTGAAGACGACACATTGTCTGTGTAGTGTCGGCAGTATGTAAATAATGGCTTTAATGAACACATAAAGTTTAGTCGATCTGCTTGACGTGAAACATTCACTGAAGTAAGTAAGTGAAATATTGATCAATAGGTACGTATAAACAACATGACAATATACGCCGAGACTAAGAACTGTTCGTAAGTTCGCAGTTCTATTGACCTAATGAATACCAGCTGATAATAAAGCCAATAAACGCGTTGGGAACATTAATTGCACTGTATAGTGGTAATAATATTATGAATGTGAAGTGGACGGAAGACTATTTGTCGCCAGCAATGACCGAACATGCAAGCTGACGATAGGGTTTCAGGTTCGGTCCCTTCCGGCGGCAAGCTGCCTTATCGTTCACTTGTTGCACCATTTATACGACAATCTCCATCATGCAATTAGGACAGCACGTTTATAACGTCCCCGATGAATTCCTTAGCTTCATTATCTGCTGGTTTTCATGATGTTGTGTCAAACAAAAGAATGAGCCCTTGAAATTTCCTTCTTCAGAGTTCTTGGCCGCATATATTGGTATTCAGTGAAGAGGAGAATGAAGATACGCTCGGGTGCAGTTTCTGTCCAAACATTTCAATACTAATATTCCCTAATTAAGTTTGTTGTAATAAATATTATTCCTAGGGTATATATACGAAAAGGTATTGCGAAAAACACTGAAAAAAATTAACCCAACACTCGGCCGATCTCCTGCATAGGATATGAGCTATGAGAAGAGGTGAAGAAGAAGACGAAGACGGCACGGAGCGAGCTGAAGAAGTTTCGCAGCGCCTGTCGCCAGTTTTATTTAACATTTTCTTAAGCTTCTTCCATCAACTAAGGATATTCAGTTATATGTGTACGTGGACGATATTGCTTTCTTTGCAAGTAATACCGACCTTCAATCCCTCCCTATACCAGAGTCTACAAAATTATCTTAATATCATAGAAAGATGGCTTAAAAACATTCATATGACCCTGAACGTAAAGAAAAGTGGGCTTCTTGCGTTTCTCTTTTCTGCAGCCTATCAACATCTCGTTAATGTACAGCAATGAGCTCATTCCGCGGGCAACTTCCCTTTAATATTTGGGCATCCTATATAATGACACATTAAATTGGAGAAGTCACATTGATGATGTGCATTCCAAGGCAACACGGGCCATGGGGTGCTACGGAAGCTCGCAAACCGTAAAGCGGGTTAAAGAAGAGATGTGCTAATAATGATATATAAACTTTATGTGCGGCCCATCATGGAATTCGGATGTGTATTATTTCTGTCAGCGCAGCTTATAAAATGAGACCCCTAATACTGCTGGAAAGAGAAGCGTTGCGTTTGTGTCTGGGTCTACCAAAATTTGTTGCAAATAACGTGTTGTATATGGAAGCTCGCCTACCTTCTCTGCTAATAGGTTTAAAATTCT